>JAVQJD010076225.1:0-69905 GCA_036023655.1 Nannoperca australis
ACACACACACACACACACACACACACACACACACACACACACACACACACACACACACACAAAGAAACAACCAGTTCTCTGAGGCCAACAATCAAACACAGAAGATTTACTGAGTCATAAATATCCCAATATTTAGGCAGAGACAGCTTAGTCGTGGTAATTATACAGAGTACTTAAACACACAAAATGCACACAAAAGTACATGCACTAACACAAACACACAGGCACAAGTGCACGTGCAAACACAAAAATACACTTGCACACAGAACACCCAGCTTTGCAGTGCTTAGTAGAATAAACTGATGATAGTGACCAAACTATGAGGAAAGAGATATCTTTTTACACTCTGTGAAGAGCACCCATGCTCTAATAACAACTGAGTCATAAAACAGTTTGCTGTCCAGATAAAATAAACCATATATGTTGAAGATGAAAGCTAGTTTGGATTCACTGGATCTGAGAAACACACTCACACTGGAAAAACCTGACTTATTTCAGCTAGCTTTAGGTCAGAGGAATTATTCATGTGGCAGCTGTTAGAATAAAGCGAACGAATCGTTTTAAATATTTCAGACTTAGTTTCAACATGTGCAATAGATTTATTTCCAAATCAACTTTTGTGTTGGAAAAGTTTAAAATGTATCATTAGACCTCAGTTATAACTTAATTCAACATGGACTCATCTACGTTAACACATGGTTAAAATTTCAGAACAAGTGAGCCTTTTACTGTGTAAAAACTATGAAATGATTCAGAAATTCCCAATAAACTCGATTTTTAATGACATTGAGTTGATTTCAGATCCTTTTATTTAACACTGAAATCCTTTTAATGCTTTAAAAATGTTGAAATAAGTGAACCAGATGACACTGGCTCTTGAAATAGACATGGTGTCATCACGAGTAGATGTTGTTTTTGAAATATAGCTACATAAACATGCACCCACAAGAAAACAGTGTATGCATTAAACATATGTGGGAAATCAATTCACATTGCAGCTAGTTTTTACCTCCAAGCTCCGTCCTCTTCTTCACAATCCAGCGATTTGGTAATCCAGACACTTTTAAATCCACAACACAAAGAATCATTCTAATGTGTTTGTCAGCAGCTTTCGTTCTCTCTTCCTCTTCTGTTGAGTTATAAATGTCTGGTTTTGTGTGTGTGGCACGCACACACACACGCGTGCGCACACACTCTGCCTCGCTCTCTCTTTACAGTACAGGCTCATGTATAATCACACTCTTACAGCCCTCAACCACACTTGCCCTTTTGAGGCAGCTGAGCCCGTTACCCTTTTTATAAGCAAGCCCTCATGACATCACAGCAGCACAGTAGCCAATCAGAGAACAAGGAATGGCTTTTAGTGTATATTGCATGTCTGCAGTGTACTGACAGCTTGACAGCCCCCAGTGCCCTCTGGGAAACATTCGTTTTTTAGCCATTATTTATTCAGAGAAGGTTTTTTGAGCACTTTTTCAGCACCTACCTACTTTACATTCACACTTGGGAGCTGCTCTATAAAATCACAGACTTTTTGGATGGCTGTACTGCTGTAATTGAGCAGTTTAAAAACATGACAACAACAATCTTCAACCTGAATACCCTACACTATATCTTACTGAGACACTGCAATAAAAAAGACACTGCTGCATTTCTAGTCATAGTTAAGGTTAAAGCAACTAAAACAACTCAGGATGGGTCGAGGTTGTGGTCAGATAAGAAAATATGGCAACCACAGTAAACAAATACTTCATGTTGCATGTTGATTCCAGGTTAGAAGAGCTGAGGGCAAATGTTCAGACTGCAAGAAACAGTACCTTTCAGTTATATGAGTTCTGTCTCTTGTTTTATCTCATTAATTATATTAGTTAAAGGATTACTTTAGCTTAAAATTAGTTTGATTGACTATACTCAACCACACCGATCCACAAACTACTCTTAAAGTATGATTTTGCATATTCATACATTTGGGATTTTTCAACAAGGGGTGAGAAGGAGATCCCTTAAAAAAAAAAAGTTATTTAAACTTTTTTGCAGAAAAAAACATGTCAGACACAAAAATAATTCCAGGGAGATTATTTGTACATATCTTAAAACATATCTTATTTGGAGAAGAGATTGACTAGTTTTAAATTTAATGCTACTGAGTAGATTTTGAAAAATACAGACTCAGGCACCTCCAGTGGTATTTAAAAAAAACTCTAGTAGACAACTGTTATGCTAAAAGCAACACTGCACCAGCTTTCTTTGGGATTTTGGGCCATTTTCCACGTGCAAAAGGTGAGGTTATCCAAATCATTTAAAATATGTTATAATTACAGAACAACCCCCAAGACCCCCACCAGTGTCACTTTAAGGCAGGACACTGAGTCAAACTTGCAATGACAGAGAAATGCCACAAAGTTATGGACTCTCTCTGTTCTGTCCTCACGATACTGGACCTGTCTGCTATGCTCAACATGGTGAACCACCAGATCCACACAACGAAGCATCAGACCAACAGGGGATCCACAAGGATCAGTTCTGAGACCCCTGCGGACACCCAGTATTTCTTGAGTCTTCGTGCTTGGTGCAAAGACCTGTTTCTTCCAACCTCCAAGCCATGATCTAACCCTGCACCCGATGCGATGTACTACCACCATGTCACCCAGACAACCTTGTGATAGGCCATCTCCAGCGAGTCTGTCCTGGCCCTAATGTGGTGAAATGAACTTCCCACTGAAACTGTGACAACAATATTTAACTACAATCTAAAACTGTTAAAAGTCCCCAGTGACCTCAGAATGTACCAAGCTAAATTCAGGTCAGGTTTTTTTCATGCATCATTGAACACGGTGTTCTCTCAGCTTTATGCTGATGGTAACCTGCACGTACAAAGCAATATATCCTCCCACTCATGCACCACATGTTCTCACACTCTAAACCAAGATGTGGCCAGGATGTCAGCAGTTTAGCAGCATCAAAACTACCCATCACAAAGCATTCAATCATGCTGCCTAATCAATACTCTTCTGTAGTAATAATGTCAAATATGTTTGCACATCTTTCTGAAAGTAATGTTAGAGGAGAGATGTCAGAGGAATTCAAATCATGTTTTTTTTCTTGTTTGCTTTTTGTTGATGTCAACCCAGTTGTACTTTGTGCCATGGGAAACAGGAAACCACAGTGAGAGTTTCATGTCTCCTTTTTCTTTCTTCCCATGCCATTCTTTATCTCTCCTTTAATAATCTTCTTTCTTTTCATAATGTCTTTTGGGGCCTTTTTGTCAAGGAGCCCAGAGCAACATCGATGTGGCCAAAGGGACTGATTAGTGATAACGCTCTGTGTGACCATTAAAACATCATCTTCACTGCCTGAGTGGATTATGTTTCCACCACCCAGCAGATCTGCTGCCATTCTTCTGGTTCTCTGCTGGTGCAAATGCAAGCAGCCAAAACAGTACATTGGTTGGGCTCTGCGTTTGGAGAGGAAACCACTGCTGTTACCATGAAGAGATAAAACCAGATTGTGGCATAACTTGAGAAATAACACAAATAAAAAGTGTTATGCATCTTGATCCAACAAGATGTTCTCTCTTGTTTACACTTAACGTGTTAACATGTCGTCCTATGGGGAAAGTATGGTATGGTTATATCCTCCTGTCTGTCCAGCCCCAACACATTCCTCTCCGCACCTTTTCCTGTCCTTGTCTGATCCCTTCCTCTCTCTCCCTCTCTCTCTCTCTCTACATCCTCCTCTCACTTCCATACCTTCTAACTCCTGAAGTGTCCACCCCTTGATATCATAGCCGTGCGCCCTATACAGAGCTGATTCTTGTCTATACGTTTTTCCTCTCCTGTGCTGTCTCAATGACACGACAGTGATGTTTGGTAGGTCAGCGTTCATGACACATGACTCTCAGGTTGCCAGTTTCAGTTTCTCTCAATGTCTTTTTTGTGGATTTCCTACTCTAATCTTCTGTGTTATTTTCCACTTAATCCAACATCCTGTAAAACGAAAAACCTTTAAAAGTTCTTCAGAAAAAGAAAACCCACACAGATTGCATTGCCTCTGTATTGAATGGCTTCCTCAAGTGGTGGGATCAGTCTATAATACAGCTACAGCATGTTGCTGCAGACTGTGTTGAGACATTCACACAGGAATTGAGTGGCTGAAGTGCTCTGATAAGCAGCGTGATAAGACAATTTTGCAAGATTTTTCAGCTGCAAACATGTTTTCACTCATGAGATGTTGTCATCACCAGAACATGTTACAGAGCAGAACCAATAATCTGGAAAGTCACATTTGGTCTTACTCAATTTGTCACTGTGTTGGTTGAAAACATTTGATGCACACAGAGCAAAGAAATGCACAAAGAAAGAACACATTCCCACTCTCAGCTGGGTTTTGGTTCAACTTATTTGTTCTTCCAACAGAGGCCCGTTCTGCACAGTATACCCTTTACATAATGTCCATCTGGACCGCTGAGACCATAGTGTGCTGTTTCCTGCTGCTAACTAGTCTGGATTTTGAGACCTTATCTTTCTACAATGGCTACATGTAATGCATTGATCTGATGTGAGAAAAATTTGGAAAATAATCTAAAGAAGAAATCGCAACAGAAATGCCTTTAGTGGCTAACTTGACCCAAATAAGATCATAGTAGATTAAGAAATGTTCAGAATTCCAAATTTAGCTGAAATATTATGAAGAAAAAAGTACAATAATAATGAAGTAGAAAACTAAGTTCAAAATCAGGTGCTCTTCAAAAATGTGACCATTGGTTGAATAAGAATGAACTGTCCAGCCTTTTCAGAATGGAAATCCATGGTGTGGTAGGCAGTTGAAGAATGTAGCCAAGGATCTCTTGTAATGAATACACAAATCCTCTATTAAATTATGGATAGACCAACGCAACCCAGAGAGTCTTCTTCAGGGTAATAATGACTGGTATCAGATTTGTGTGGTATTTTTCTTACACATATGTTCCACCAATCTGAATTTGTTGGAATGAACAACATTTATCATAGTGGGTTTATGTTTTTGAGAATTTGCAAGAAAGAAGGCAAAAAGGTAGCTGACAGAAGGTTGAATGCTGAAGGGAAACTATGAAGTTATAATGTGATTTAGAGGAGCTGTCTTCAGTCATGAATCAGGCTTTGCTTTGTACTGTTGCAGATAAAAGGGAACACAAGAGGAATGGAAAAGTAATCCATCAAAATATTGTCTTATACAGAATCCCTCATGCTATCATTTTCTCCGGCTCTAGTCACAAAGTCCCTCACTCTCTTGTCATTCTCCCACCATGTTTATGTACTTTTGCAGCCCCAGCGTCACCTCTGCCTGGCTGAGACAGTTGTTTTGACAGATGTGATGATAGAACAGGTCAAACAAGGTGGCGAGAAAAGTTCTGCGTCACCGAGTACATTTAATAAATCGAAAATCTGAAAATGAACCTTGTTTTGATCACGTTTCAGGCGTCTTATAAGTGACTTTTTCAGTTCTTTTAGATACAAAGTTACATGTACTATCCACTAGTGGAAAGTAACTAAGTATATTTACTGAAGTACTGTACTCGAAGGGAAACTCCGGTATTTTTACACCTGGGCCCTATTTGTTTTGACACATTTTGGGGTCTTAATGACCTATTGGTTGAAACAGGAAGACTCGCTCAAGGAAAAGTCTTCCTCTGAAATCTTGTGAGAAGTTGAGTTGTTGCAGGGATACGACAGGATAGCACTCTTTTACAGAACGATCTGTCTCTGCAGGAATCCTTTCCATAATGATGTCAGACACCTCGAATAACAACCTGAACCTGTCAGTGTCAAAGACAAGCATTTAATGGACAGGCACAATTGCCCCAAAGCATTACGTAGCAGCCATTGCAGCCTGTTCGCAGATGACGTCCAAGGCGATGTACTGGACCACTTCCAAAACTAATGGTAAGTATTAGTCATTTAGACCCCAAAATATGTTTAAGAAAATAATGAAAAAATAGGGCCCATGAATTTTTCCTTTAAGCATATTTTTGAAGTACTTGTATTTTCCTTGAGTCATTCCATTTTAGGCCACTTTATATTTCTACTGAACTACATTTTTGGGGTAAATCATTTTACTTTTTACTTAACTACATTTATTTGACAGCTTTTGTTTCTAGTTACTTTTCAGATTAGGATTTTACATTAGGAAACACTAACATATGATAAACGTATAAAATACAATGCATTGTTATACATTAACCGCAGTTGTTTCTAACCTTTATGGTTTGTGATGAGTTGATGATAAAATATATAATAACATTTCAGTCACAGGGGATATTTTACTGCATTTTGAATACTTTTGATAGTACATTTAGCAAATAATACTTTACTTGAGTGCTTTTACTTCTTTTTTTATCTGTGTGTGAGATCGTGTACGTGGGTGTTTGTGGGTGTCGACAGGTAAGGACTGTACTTTTTACTTCTTACAGATCATGAATGAGGCAGAAAGATAAACACTCTTTCTGCCAGTCAGCATCTTTCATTTCCTTCCCTCTTCTCTCATCGTTGTTGCTCACATTTCCTCTCTCTCTCTTTCTGCTTTCCCTCATCACTCTCTCCTGCTTCATCTCCTCTCCTTTCTCGTTAACAACTCACCCTCTGCCTCCTCTCTCATCACTCTCTCTCCGTTTCCTTTCTTTCATTGTCTCCCCCTCGTGTAACTCTTGTACTCTGCTGCTCATCTTTCATCTGTCCTCATTTTCCTCCCTTGCCCGGTGCTTTTAACCGTGTTTCTTTTCCCTACTTGTGTCATTTGTCATCCCCTTTGAAGTACCATTTGCAAACAACCCTCAGCAGTTGATACCTCTTCAGGAAGTGCTTCTGCTGTGTGTTGAAATACACCATTAAACACTCTAACAGTTTTGGAAGTGGCTGTTTTACCCCAAGATAAATTAATTCAGAGACTTTTTATACATAATCTTTCATGACAGCCTGCAGCTTCATACATTTAAAGAATAAGCATCATTAACTTATAGATGATGTTTATGTCTGAAGGGATTTCAGGTAAGAGAATTCATCACTCATCATGTTCATTTGCTTTGGAAAGTAACCCTTGGTAACTCAAGACAGTATGTTATTTTAATATTAAAATTATAATTAAAGTGGTCCCATAAAGGCAGGGTACTCACAAGAGATAGATTACAACAGAATAATTATAGAGGAGCTGAGATATCCTGAGTATTTGTAGAAAACTCCTCCAGAGCTACAAACGACATTATGGAACTGTTTTCACGGGCTAATTAGTACCTGCCATGGCTAGTTAATCGATCTTGATGGGTAAAATTGGCGTAGTGCCCCATTACCAATATACACACAATTGCTAGGTTTTGGCATACAGCTTGTAAACATATATTTTTCTTACTAGCTACCACAAGTTCTTTTTATCTCAGTTTAGAGATTTAGAGATTTCCCTTCGCAACAAGATAGTTTAAGCTGAAGCAGAAACATACAACGCTGATTAATTTGGTGTCTGCATGTGTTCATTTGACTGTATCTGTAAACTCAGCAAAGACATTGTCAAGTACCATTTACCTGACGTCACTCTCTGGTGGAACTTGGACAGAGAGTCGTCATTTACAATACTGTTCTATTTTACTGGCCCCCGAAGGCTCAGAAAATTCCTGTCTGTCAAAACACAGCTGCTTCAGCTATTTTGGATTAGAACCAAAGCTGTAAAAAAAAAAAAAAACTGGCTCCACACCCAGGTTCAGGTTTGAAGGATTTGTGAGGGAGAAGCAGCAGCCAGCCAAGAGAGGTGTTGAGGTTTTTGTGTCTAACAGCAAACTCCAGTGCCATAATGCTGATTAGTATAAGTGTTAGTGTTTTGAGTCGTATGTTCAGCTCTCAGCTCTCCTGAGTTGAATTATTTGCCTCCTGAGTCTTTGCAAATAAAGGTTTGTATGTAATCCTCACATTGTTAGCACAGTCAAAAATGGCTGATGGTACAGTAGAATAACACACAACAACATGCGTCTTGGCTGACAGGTAGTAAATCACCATCTGATATGATGAACACACACTAAAAGAAAGCCCTGAGGTGATTTTACCATGACGTTTTGGGAGAGAGACGAACCAACAGAACACTCAGGATCTCAGGGATATCATTTCATGTGATACATTTTGGGACAAAGTCGGTGGTATTCGTGTTATAAAAGGTGTGGTTTATCTTTTATTTGAAGAAAGAACATGAATCTGTTCTCTCCCTCAGCTATAAATCAAAAGATTTTGGGGCATTTAATGTGACCTTTGACCTCTGGATTCTGATCAACAATAAATCTCCCTGTAAAGAACAAGACTCTGACATATAAAGAGCACGCTTATGACCGTTCAATGATTGGAGGTGGGGGTAGAACAGTGATTATACTCACACAAGACAGTGACCTCACCTTCATCTTGTCCCATTTCCTGACTGACAAACCCACAAACACAGACAAAACGTACCAGGACCTTTGTTGCTCACACAAGGACTTACATTTTTGTCTCCACTGGTGTCTCCACACACACACACACACACACACACACACACACACACACACACACACACACACACACACACACATATCCAGTCTTATTGTGAAGAGAAACTAGTGAGGTTGAAGTACAAAAGTCGGCGTAATCATTCCGATTTTCATGTCGTCAGGCTTTTATCAATAATGTCTTCCAAATCCCCAGGATTCACATTGAACACAAAGGCATTAAAATAATAAATAATAACTAATTATTAAATATGTGAATACAGACAATGTAATAATTCTGATTGCCCCCTCCCCCAATCTATGGATCAGGCTCTGTCCTTTGCACATTCTATTTGAGTGATTGTGTCAAAGACTGGGGCTGAAACATATTTACATTAATTTAGTTTAAATGTGATATTACATAGTATGTTGATTAATAAGACAGACACTTGAAATTGGAGGAATGATGGATGTTTGGACTTTCTTCTGTGGCTTAAAGTGTGTTGTAGTCCGACAAGGGTTTTACAGTCAAATTAAAGTTCATAGTGTCCAGATTTGAAAGGTCAAAGCTGCAGCATCAGCTGTGCTGCTTTGACAAAACACTGATGGATGATACACAGATACACCGGATCACAGGAAACCTGCATCATTTGTGTCAACACATGTACCCTGTTGATAGGACCTTAATGGACCTTAATTGTTTGAATATACCTTTTATCTCTCTTTGGTTTTGTTTTAACCTCAAATGCTGACTGCTCACATTGATTTTAGCCTGAGGCGTTGAATAAATGTATCCTTTTCACTAAATATAGATTTCTACCAGGTTAAAGGTGCTACATGTATTTATCTGTCAATAAATTAAAGCTGCTCTATTTGACAATTAACAATGGATCAAATGACCACATGTAATGTGAAAGGAGCCGCTCGTTGTGAAAAACTCACATCTTTGCAAGTCCCCTCCGCTCTACAGAGACTTTTAGTGTTTTTTAATGAATTGTTTTGGTTTTCTGGCCCACATCTTTACTGTTTTGTCTAGTCTCACCGCATTCATCTGGCTGTTTCCAGCAACAGGCAGCTGTTTTCAGCAAACACCCACTGTGCACTACCTGTCCAGCATCAAACGACACACAGTCAAAGTTAACGACTGGTGAACATAGTGGAGCATCCAGCAGCTAAAGACACAAATATTTCTCTCAGGAGTTGGAGGAGACCAAAAGCAGAGCTAAAAGGAGAGTGCATATTGGACTTACATTCATCAGGTGGACAGAAACACGACTCTGAATGAATGATAGTGTTGCTCTGTAACAGCTGGATGTGTCAAAGCAGTTGTATAATGTGATAATATTTTATTGTTGTGTTTACAACTTGTTTCCAGTGCCCCCCATTTGACAAAAAAATTAATATATCAGGTTTACATTATTTATTGTTAATAATAGTGTGACTCTTTATTTACAATACAATAAGCAAATAAAACCATGGTCAAGGTAATCAGACTCTATCTCACTGCAGTGCCTATTTTTAGGGCTGGACACATTATGCCACATTTCCTATAAAGGCTGTTACTTCCCGTCCAAGAGGATGTGGCTACTTGTTCCCTTCTCAGGCACCGCACCATGTGCATGTGTTTTATTGGTTTTCATTTCTCTGTCAGCCCCTCCACCCACCATTAGCTCTTTTACACGGCATGTGCAAACACCAAGATTTACCTGTTTGCACTGGAACTGCAGCGCCCTCTTCATGGTGGTGCCGAATTGTCTTTGTGCCACAAAGCAACCCAGCTGATTTACTGGCAGTGCGTGATATCAACATATGGCACAGAAACAAGTGGAGGCTCCCAGCCTGATGTTACAGCAGATGAGAGTCTCAAACTCATTGTGCAAATTATTATAATAAATTACACATAAACGTGTTAAAAATAAAACCTATTGCAACTTCCCCATCAGCTGTATCTGGCCTGACCAGCAGCAATGCCACTTCATCTTTCACAGACAGCATATTGTACATTCTCTGTGTTTCCTCTTTTAGAACATAATAAGACTGTAATGCTATACCACAAAGGCTTTAGAATCGTAGAAAATCAATTACTGATCTAAATTATTTTCTAAAAGCTCCTAGTGTGCAACACAACACACACATAAATGCACACTTGAACAGTTTAGTATAACACACCGTTTTTAGTTGCCAGACATTGTTCTTTTGCAGGAACTCTCCATTGTGTCCCAATTGCTTTAAAATAGGCAGACTGACTTGACAATAGGTCATTAATCACACCTGAACGTCCACACAGACACACATACTGCGTGTGATACTCCAGGTGACATATTGTTTTTCGGACCCCCGTCGACTTCCGAGTAAAGGCACCAGCCAAGACATCAAAGCTTGACTCTGTGAATCTGAAAGTACATATGTGAGGAAGAAAGGCAGCAGGAATACAACTGTTCCTTTTCCTGAAGGAATTAAACCTCTGTCGCAGCTGATGTTTACAAAATGTGTTCAATAAACTGTAGTTTGACAGATTTAGTACAGAAATGTTCCACAACTCTTTTAGTAATTTTCTGAAAGTAAGATTCTTTAATTTTGCCACAACCTTGTTCTCAAACGTTTTCCCTGTTGTGCAGAAACATCAGCAGGAGGCGTTAGGGGGCGTCCGTGGTTTGCCAGTGTTTGCAGGAAGTATTCTGCACATTGTTTGAAAATTACAGGGAAGTGAGCCAGGACAGACTGAAAGATACCGGTATAAACATGTTTTTATGTTGGAGGGCTGTTGTATCGAACAAATCACACATCAGTGTTCAAACTGGAATCTTTGTTTTATTTTTTAACAAGAAGAATAATAGAAGTTGTGTGACAAAGAAATTGATATTATGTCTGTTTGTTAGTTAAAAAAGGGTGTATTGTAATGACTTAAATCCCCCAAAATTACATGATTTAAATTCATTAAATTTACAGAGTATATTATCTATTAAATTTAAACACCGCATTACAATTCTGGTTAAGGCACAACTTTCTAATGAGAGAAACACCACTACATTACCCAGAATGCATCTCATGGAGAGTAAGCATGGCAGGACATCACTGGAGTTTCCTTACCTGGTTACTATTTTGAGATTTGACTAATAGGACACAATAAAATAAGTCCACACCCTGCAGTGTCTCAGTATGTTACCATGAACATTGTCTTAACCTGCACTGCCACCTTGTGGTGTTTGATTGTAGCTACACATATTGGCCTCATTGTAGCCACAGTGGCTGACTTTGCGTAACTCTGGTTTGTTTACTCATCTGTTTATCCACGTATCCATCTACTCTATAGCTTCAGGATAAATCGGATGAAGACATCTGTGAACATTTGTTTTCAGAATGATGTTATAATGATGTGGCGGAAATATCAGCAAACGCAGAACGCTTTCTACAACGGATTCTACAGTGTGTTTTGCACTTGTCATTTAAAATATGTTGTTGCAAATCATTATAAGCTAAAGTTGTACCACTGGTGATTCTGCTATGAAGACTGAAACTGCTGTAAAAAAGGTCTGTTATGAGAATAATTTCACCTGCAGGCCTCCATACAGAACATGAACGGTCCAACAGTTGATGCAACATTAGAAAGAATAATTTATTAGTTATCGGTTATCATTTGATGGCCTTCATCACCATTACACACCTACTGTAGCTGGTTATGTAATAACATTTCTGAATGGAAAAAATGTAGATCTGCAGAACTTTAATTTTAATATTATACTAATACATGGAGGCCATTCGGTTTAAACTCAACACATATTTCAACAAGCGTGATGAGAGTGATGAAGTAACTTCGATACAAGCTTTATTGATAGTGATGAGGCTGGATTAACATCTGGGCAAAGCAGACAATTGTTCTACGGGCTTGGTTCACTGCATGTCAGTTGGGTTTTTGATTAATTGCAAACATGTAAGGGAATTAGTGTACCACTGAATTACAACACCTTATTATGCATTATTAATGCCCTCATGGGCTCCATTTTCCCTAAAACCAATGACTACAGTCTAATTGATACACAGAAGACTTGGGACAAGAACTAACAAAGGAATACTCGTTGGCTTTTGGCTTCTTGTGTGATTAACAGGTTAACAGCCATGGACAGTGAATAATGAAACAACTGCTAAATGACACTTTGACACCACAAACTGCTGCAAGGTGGATTTTTCCTCTTCAAACTCTCTGTGGGATTAATATATGATTATTAAACTGACACGCTATGAGATTTAAATACCATATAGGAATAAATTGGCTCACAATCAGGCCAGCATTAACTGACTTTTGAGAGCCATTGACACACTTTCCTGATTGGAATATTACAGGAATATTACATTGATACCACATGGGACCGACAAAATATCAAATTACAAATAAAGTATGTGTCATATAAAATCCCATTAGAGATCCACTGGCAGTTAACCCCCCATATGGAGCCTCCTACATCCCCCCATAGGTGAATGTGCAACTGATAAAATGTGTTAATATGTGCTGTGTTGCTCCTCAGGCTCTAGGTCCTCCTCGTATCATTGGCTGGTGAATCTGGGAACCTGCAGCCAATCACACTCCATCTGACTGTATAAAGTGGCTGAGGAACAGCTTTTTCGACCTAGAAAGGTTGTGATGTTGCTGCTAAATTTAAGTTGTCTTAAATTACTGCTTCCCAACAAGCCTATCTTTGACCCATTGCCAGGAAGCCATTTTTGACAGGGGAGTTAGATTTATGATTGCAACTTTTCTTTCTGGGTACCTAATTTAGTAATGTGGCTTTATTCATAGTCAGGACTGTTTGGCTTGATATCTTGGCCATGGCTCTCCCTTAGTTACATTTAAATATCTGGCAATAAAAGATTTTAATACTGAAAGAATAAAAAGACTCATAATATTCTTCATCTGTTTTTATGGCAGGCTACCCCCCTCTCTCCTACACCAGTTTGAAGTCGGAACAGAGCCGGACTTTCTGTACGTTGAGCGTTGAGTTTTGCCTGTTGTTTTTTTTTTTTTGCCTGCAGTTTGGAGCTCGGACACTATTCGGAGCTCTCGCTACGTGAGAGGAGCTCGTCCCGCCCGGTGAAAGGCGCTCTGACTCTCCCGAGTCTGTGAAAAAAAACCCTCAGAAAAACTCACCACCCGGCATTCCAGCCTTCATCACCGGAGCGCACGGCATGCAGGCGCCCGCGGGAGCGCACTGATTGTTCAGGGAGGGATGGGCGCCTCTGCACCGGGCCAGAGGACCGCTGGGGTTTGCTGAATGGGAGAGGCAGAAGCTGAAGGCGCTTAGGAGGATGGTGATGGTACCTGTCAGTTTCGACTGAATTCCTCAACCTGCTGCCTTTACGCAGGGTGGAGGGCTCCAGTAATCCGGAGCAGGGAAAGCCCTCTCCGGACTGAGCCCGGGAGAAGGAGGGAGAGTGTTTAATCGGTTGTCAGGAGTGCTTGGTCATATCTGGAGCTTTTGTCCTGCTGCTGGAAGCTTTATTGGACTGACTGAGACAGACTCTGAGGAGGACCGTCGTTCAAGCTGCTGGACTTCACGCTTCACATCATGAGTGGACCGACTAATGGTAAACTGTCTGCGTGCCAGCGTGCTGTGTTTGAGTTTAAAGTGCACAAGTGTAGAGTGTGTGTGAGTCTTCATATGAGTCGCTTCTGCCTGATCAATAAGATGGTGTCCTGGGAGGGTTTAACCCGAAGTCGAAATAAACGCAGCCCTTCACATGATCTTATTGATCACCGAGTCACTTATTAACATTGTATTTCATCATGTCATTAGCCAGCTCTCTGTCAATGAAGGTTAGAAACAGAGGCTGATTATTGAGTATTGATAGCTGACAGCTAGTCAGTTTGTGTTGCAGGACTGATATAGATTTCTGTGTAACAACCAGGGATCCCCACAGACACTGGACTCAATAGCTTTCATTTTATTTAACACCTGTAAAATTGCTTTTGTGGTAGGAAATGTTTTTTAGAAATTGGTACTTATTGCAATCAATAATAGTCATGTAAGACAGTAAGAAAAGCCTGTGGCAGCTACTAACATATTATGGAGGGAAGATATGAAGCCCCGCTCTTCTTTGACATCTTTTGTCTCCACTGTGCCAACTGCCAGCCACATATTAAAATGTCCCAATGTCTAAACATAGAACCGCATAAAGCAGGTTTTTATTCATGTGAAACCACTAAATTCCCAAATCGCAAACAAAGTGGCTCTGCAGACATGACACGGCACTGTGCTTTCCAGTGATAAGCAGCTGCTGCTGTAGCAGCCATTCAGTTTTATACTTTTCACCTCAGGGGGATATTTAACCTTTTATGAGTGCTCTGGTGGGGCCACACTCCGATACAGTTATGAGCTTGTCAGCGTAGCAGAGGGGACCTGGCTGAGCGACTGTAACCCCAAAGATCTTCCACAGAAAGGCAGAGGATTATCTTTTGTCGGACTGGTGTGGTTCGGACAGGGGAGACCTTATTGGTTTTTATCTAGGCTGTTCCTCCACAAGGTCAAAGGTCAAAATAGATATGTGTTGCTGTCAAGTCTAACAGCAGAGACTTAGGGGAGACTTGTGGGAAAACAGGTGAATTCAATGAAATGTTTTATGAAAACGCAGTCGCTAGGGTCTGAGATGTTTTGTCCTCCCTGCAGTAGCTATTATTACCATATTGGTCACTAAGAGTAACTTTACAAAAGCCAAAGGAGCAACGTGATGACATGCAGCGGCATCTGTTGTCATCACTTCAAATTGAATTGACTGATATCTTTTTCTTTTCAGCAGTTGTTGGGAAACCCCAAAATGTTGTAAATGTAGACGAGTATATTGATTTGTAAATCAAAAGAAGTAAAGTTCTGCTGCACAAAAAAAAAGTCTGCTTTTTTTGGGAAAATAATTATTTCACTGATGAGTTACTGTGCAATTTGACATCTTAAAGCCCCTAAAATTGTAAAAATGAAACCATCTGAAAAGGAAAAAATCACTCTTTGGCTTAACAGGTAACCTCCAAGCAACTTTTTCAACATGACAAGTTTCATAAAGGGTCTGCACAGGACATTACCTGGCTGCTGGTCACTTATAACACACACACACACACACACACACAAACTCACACAAGCGTGCACATGCTACATGTTTTCACCTTCATCAATTACATAAACTAGAACATGCAACATTCAAACCTATTAACATTAACAAAAACACAGAAATAATATGTTCAGGTTCTCTCGCTTTTTCTCTCTCTCTCCCTCACACACACACACACACACACACACACACACACACACACACACACACACACACAGGTGGCTCCGATCTTTCTATGTCTGTGGTTCCAGTCCTTGTGCTGCCATCTGGCTATAGAAGCAATGCCAGCTTTTGCACACACACTCTCTCACATAGACACACTCTCTCTCTCTCTCTCTCTCTCTCTCTCACTCTCTCTCTCTCACACACAAACACACACACACACACACACACACACACACACATACTGATGATACAATTTGTTAGGGAACATTTCTGTCCCAGTTTTACCTTTTTTTTCTCAAAACATTTATAGATCCACAACTCTCTTGGTCTCTCTCCTGCTGTCGTCAGCTTAACCTGTCGGCATGTTGTGTGTGTGTGTGTGTGTGTGTGTGTGTGTGTGTGTGTGTGTGTGCAATTGCATAATATTCTGGGATGCAGCAGCATTAACTGTAATGAAATCCAGTAGAATTGTTGCTCAGATTGTTGCACACTGGGTACAGCTGACTGTTACTGTCCCCCTAACATAAATCAATCAATTTTAGGGTGAAGACTTAATTTAAGGTTAGGTTAAGTCTCCAAGAAATGAATGTAAGTCAATGTAATGTTCTCCGAAGTGGTGAAAGCACGACTGTGTGTAGCCTGTGTGTGTGTGTGTTTCAGACAGCATAAAGAAAGGACTTGTTAAGAGGGATTTGACCAGTTTCATAAGCGAGGATGAAAGAGATGTAATCCCAAAATTCATAGTGTGTGTGTGTGTGTGTGTCATGTTCTGTGTATGTATTCAAAAGTCAAAGCTTTATTGACATGCACCAGTTTCATGTATAATTCAAAGATAGTACGAGCGTGTAGAGTACATTTAGATGTGTAATTTCAAAGTTATTGTATGTAAGATACTGAAAGCCACCAGCAGTTTGAATGTCCCAATCACTTAATGTCTTTTTCTACATATGTCTGTCTGTCTGTCTCTTAAGCCAATACCTTGGAATGATTGTAAGTCGTACTGATCTTCCTGGCAGAGTAACAGACTTTCCAGGAGCCACAACTAGTAACGAAGTCTGTCACTAAGCCTTCTTCGTCTCCTCTAACCCTACAGTTCAGTGTGTATGTGATTATATTAGTGAGTTTGGGTTTGCGCCTGTGTGTGTGGGATTTCTTTTTCTTCCCATTTTGTGTTTTTGTCTTATTGGTTGTCATAGTATTTATGTGACATTAAAGAGAAGTGTCACCTAATCGGTACTGATGTTTGAGAATAGTTAGTCAACTTGTGGATCTATTGGATTCTACTTTATATATACTGTATATGTATAAGAAACAAATTTATTATACATTAAATCTTGTGTTTAGCTGTCACATGTTCCTGTAACAAAGAAGAAGAAGAAAAGAATGCCTCAGATCCCTTATCTTTTTGTGGCAGTCGTTCCACATTGTTTTCTTTGATCAGATGTTAAAGGAAGGAAGACAAAAGGAAGGGCCTCAAAATGACAATAAGTGACATGTTTTTGATTATCTGCTCTCTTCTCCCACCAGTTCAGTACCAGCCAGGTCTTTATGGAGGAAACAACAACAACAGCAGCAGCTCTCCTCTCTCCAGACGTGGAAACTCGCCCATCGTGTGTGAGCGCTGTGGGGAGGTTTGTCGTGGGGAGGTGGTGCGAGTCAAAAACACACACTTCCATGTTCACTGCTTCACCTGCCAAGGTAACAAGCTGCCGCACACCTACACACACACACACACACACACACACAGACACACACACACACACAAAAAAGCAGCCACATAGTCAGCGCACATTAACACCTCCTCACATGCACGCATATGTACATACACTCACATCCGCTTCCACTCACACGCAGAGCTTCATATTCATTTATTTTTACAGTCTTGGACTAATGCATGTGTTTCCATGTGTGGATTCCACCCACATCAATTTGCGTAATTAAATATTAAATAATTAGCAGTACTCTGACAAGAAGGAACCAACACAATTGCATCAGTGATATCTTCTGTCTTCACTGAAATAGAAACTGAAGTATGCCTCTTCCAGGATCAACGTCAACAACAAACTGCATTATACAAGAAAAAATAAACGCAGTGACATAGAAGCATCAGTAGGTGACATGCATGATCTCCACAGTGAACAGAGGGTCGTGAGATCTTTGATCTTTTAAAGATTATTTAAATATCCTAGGAGCCACAATCATGGAAGTCCACTTGGGAACACTCAGTGCTCATGTAATGTTTAAATACCAAAAACAGATGCTTGGATAAGGGTGGTGCAGAATGTGAGGTAGGGCCATATATTTACAAAAAACCCAAGTGTAAATGCACATTTAAGCTCTTCAGTCCCCCTGTCACATACATAGACCAAGTTTTTACTCATGTTGTTAATACATTTGAAATCATTCATGATTACATGAAGACACTGAGATGTATCCTTGCAGACTCAATCTTTAAAAGAATAGTTCAACACTTTGTAAAAAACAGAGTTTGTACAAAGTCTTGAAAGTTTAAAAAATGCTTAATTTTAACAGTTATGTTTTCAAGTTTAGGAATATGCTTGAATTCAAATATACTCCTTGAAAAATGCTTGATATTCAACATCATCTTGCGTTTCATCTATACAGTACTTATGTAAACAAAACATATTTTAATATTTGAAATGGAGCAATCCCATTGTCATATTTGTTTGTTGTCTCCTGGCATGTGTAGCAACAATTAAAGGTCCTGAGAAATATTTAGGTCAAGGTACCTTGAAAGTGCAAAGAGAAAATTGACATAGCATAAAGTCTGGAGGCAGTGGGAAACAGCTATGCCGTGGATACTATATTCGGTCTACTCACAGAATATATAAAACACCATGCATTATAATTTCAACCATGTACCTGAATTTATGTAATCATAAGGCATGGTTGGTATTTGAGCCCCAGCTTTGAGTGAGTGTCAATACAACTGTGTGACTGTTAATGTTCCACATGAAAATTTATATTGAAAAAAGAACGGAAGGTCTTAACAGTGGCGAAAACACAAGTGGAAATTACATTTGTCCATAAATTACATACATACAACATACTGCTATATGTACTACAGTATGTCAGTATTTGCATGTTTGAGCTCCACCAGTGAGCAGGTGGGACAGAAGAGGCACAAACAGATGTCTGGAGTCAGCAGCTAGCTTAGCAGTGCAGTCAGCAGGTTTTCAGCCCGTAGTCAGACTCCAACCAGCTAACCTCCTTTCACAGGCCGAGACCCACACAGTCCCAAAGCGTGCTGCAAGACAACCCTGTTTCCACTGTTTGATCTGCCAGTAACATCGCCTGAGCGCACACAGCCACAAAACACCACAGAGGAGGGTTTTCTTTCTTTCTTTCTTTTTGTTTTTTTATGTGACATTTCTCATTGCAGATCTCAAAAATAACCTGAGCTGAAACAACTGCTTCGATTGCTTGTTTGGTTGAGTAATTGACTGATTGTTTGCTGAGCTGAAGCACTCATTCCATCTGACAAGACACAGGCTAGATTTATTGACGGAAGTCTCCTCCTCCTTTGATATTAAAGTATTTATTATTATGGACAATTGATCTTGCAGAGTAAGCTTAATGACTTTTAGCTAATGGGCTGTGGGCTAAGTAGACATCAGCTGATGAAGTGGACAAGAATCAAATTGTTAGCTTTAAGTACACAGGCGACTTTTCTTTTTTTTTCAAATCTTCTGCTCATTATGTCCTCCCCCTCTCTGTCACTCTCTTGTCTCCCATTCTTTGTTTGCAGCCGTGAATGTCAGAAAGTTACAATGCGTCTTTGTGTGGTAACAGTGTAATCTCCTGCCAGTGTGGATATTTGGGATTGAAGAGAGATTTAACTGGAGAGAGGAGAGGAGATTTGGGATGCATTAGAAGTAGAATCAGCAACCCAGTGTCTTTGTGTGATTTGAGATTGTCTTTTATTGGGTAGTGTGGTGAGTAATTGGTGGTATGGTATACTTTAATGTCCTTCTCATGATTTCAATAAAACACGTTTAAATGTATTTGAAGTCCTTGGTGTGTGTATGACAATTAACTTGAAGTTTGTATATTGAGCCACACTCATCACAGTCATTTGGTTCGTCCACCACTTTGATCCAGACCAAAATATTATTATGTAACTATTAAATGGATTACCATGTGGATTTGTGCATACATTCACGGTCCTCAGAGGATGAATCCTAATGATCTTGGTGATTCCCTGACTTTTCCTCTAGCGCCCACCATGAAGATCAAATTTGTTTGTTTTTTATTGAAATGTCTACTTGGATGAATTGCCATTACATTTGACTGAGATTCAATTTCATTCCCTTCTTGGGGGGAATTAATTGAAATACTGTTGGTGATCCCATAAGTGTTCATGTAGTTCCATCAACTTGTATTTGTCCAATAGTTTTGTTTATGTCCTAATGCCTTCAAGACAAATCCCCATCCACCAACCACTATTCACACTGTGCCTACAAGTAAATATATTCAATTTAGAGCTTTTCTCTTTTCTGTCAGAGTAATAAGAACAAAGAACAGAATGATTACAAATGAGAATTTGAGAAGACAAAGAGAAATGCAACTCAACAGCTATTTTAATTCTGCTAAAAACATATGTAACACATTCATAAATCTGCCATCATTTTAAAGCAAATGATGCCAGTTTTTGGAATATTATTTCCATGTTATGCTAGGTACAAATACACAGTCCTATCTCCTCATTTAGACTGACAAATGTTAATACATAACCCCATTCTATACCAGATCTCATGCATACGCAAAGAAGCTACAGTCAGGAAATCTATCCCATGTTGATGATGCAAATAGATGAGGGAAGAGTGACAGGTCGGCAGACGTGCGCTGGATGGACAGATCGATAGCCTCATTGATACCTCCCCAGGGTCCCCCCCCCCCCATCTCTTCCTCCACATCCTCACCTCCTCACTTTGCTGTCTGCTTCCCTTTCTCCTCACATATAATGCTTTCCCTTTTCCTCTTCCTTTAATCGCTCCCTTGACTCCCATCTAGCCTTTCTTCTCTTTTCTCTGCGTCTCGTCTTAGCCTTGTGTCTAAAATAATCCTCTCCCCTCCTCTCCTTCACCAGAACATTGAACCATGTGACCACATGACCTTACAGCATCTCCTTTTGTAAAGAACAAACCCAGCCATTACTGGAAAAAGGGATAAATACCACAAATAGTTCGCACTGTAGATCGAAACATTTCACAACGCTTTTTGAGATAAAAGGCAGTGTGTCTATTACACTATTCAAATCCCATTTTCTCTTCTTGAAAGTGATGTACAGCAGGAGCACGCTAATTCATTTGTATGGATTGTACAACCGCAGGTAAAGCCTACTGCAAAGCCTAACCCACACTGGTTTAAAACAAGTTTCTGTTTCAGAAGTGAAGCGTAGACCAGGAGCGAGATTCAGTGCATTTCATCAGTATTAGTGTACTCTCAGCCATACAGACAGTCACGGATGGCCTGGCTCTTTCTTCAGAAGAGACTTCAAGGACAAACCGTGAAGCATTTACCGCTGTGTCAGCTCGGCTGTGCGGCACTCTTTTGTGTGTATGTGTGTCCTTGCATGAGCGTTTGCACGGTGGGTCAGTGAGCTGGTGTTTTTGTGTCTTTCTGTGCATGCTTGTATGTTTTTTTGTGTGTGTATGGGTATCTGGAAGCTGAATCAGAAAAATGAGACAGTCAACATGTGTATCAGGCCTCTGGGTGCTCTTGTTTCTTGCATCCATCTTCATTTATATCCCTTTTTTTAAAACTCCTTTGCGTCTTTCTTTCATTCCCTTGACCCTTTGCTTGTGCCGATGGCAGTAAACTAAGAAATCATTATCAGCTGTCTTTCTGCCAACTGTGTGTGTTTGTGCATGTGTGTGTCCAGACCTCAAGCATTTTTCTGGAATAGGCTACAAATCACTGTTAACAGATGTAGAAGAAAAGTATTTAAATACTGCAGTGCCTCTGACAAACTGCAGCTGAACCTGCCCCCTGATGAGCAGAAGGGAGCGAAAGTCGGAGGCTGGTGAAGAATGAAAGAGAGTGAAGAAGGGGATAGATATTGGGATGAAAGGGAGGAGAAAGAAAAAAGCACTGAGCACGGTTTTATTTATTAGTGACCTGATTTATTTTCTGCTTGCTTTCTCTACAAGACTTTTCTTACCTTTCCCTTCATCAAGGTCTACAATAGAAAGATATTTCACTTTTTATTGCAACAAAACAAAGAAAACTTCATGGCCTCTCCTAGTTGGCACACTGACAGAGTTTTGATTTGATTTCTTCAGGCCCTACCTGCGAAGTGGACCTGCAAAAGATGTTGTCAAGCAGTTTATTTTAGGATGCTCAGCCCTGAAAACTCTGTTTGTATTTCTTGCAACACCATTGTGTTTTCAATTTGACTGACGTGTTTGCTTCTCATTTTGCTTTCGGAAAATGAATCTTGCTAACCTCAATCTTGATAGCCTTTCCAGCGTCACAGTACTCAGGTTTCTTGATTGTTCCTGAATTAATCTGATTCATAGATCTTAGATCTTTTTCATGGCATATATTTTTACTGCTAGAGAAACGCAGGTGGAACTAATAACACCAACAACGTCTCTATTGTAGCATTTATCGCAATACAAAGCAACAATTAATTAGTTAATAAGTAAATGTTATTAGTTGCACCTGTCAAAATGCCGTATTCAACTTTAGTTTTGCAACAACTGTGTCCCTGTTTTGGGAACTACTACCTTAACCTAACATCATGTTCAAAACGTCAGTCACAGGAAGGCATCACCTTCTTCAATCCGACCATTTGTTTGTGGTCCCTAACAGCACTGAGTGCTTGTTCGGACTTGCCAGGTGATGACTGAACCCCAAACTGCAGCAGTGCTGGCGAACTGCATTTCGCTTCTTATTGAGAAATTTCTCTGTCTTTTAATTTAATTATATGGGATGAATGTGATGTGGCCTGAATTATCTCTCACGAAGTCTCTTTTGATCGTTATTTCTTTCTGGTGAGAATACGTTTTACAGGTTCTAAGGATTCATTGTGGCTGCCATAACAAACTGCTGGACTATGGCCGTACTAAACAGTGTCGTAAAAATGCGGACGCTCTCTCTGCCACCGGCTCAACCATACCGCAGAAACAATCACCAGCTGAGTTCAATTTCACTTCACGCATTAATGAAAGTAACAAAGAACAAACTGATGTACGCTACATAAAAATAGGGCTGAACAAAATGAACCACACTTCTTGATTATCCTGGTGATCACCGATGACCTTGCTCTTCTTAATTACCAAGCAGAGTCATACTTGATTCATTCCCAGTATGCATAGGACTAAATCTCTGTGTATAGGACTCGGCTGTCTCTGAAGGAACTGTCCGGTTAATGTAAATGAAAAACAAGATTTAAAAATATTTTACTTGCACATTTTGAAACCCTCAGAGTTTGGGACAATAGGTGGGGTCAGGGTGAGGTCAGGTGGGGTTATAAAGTCTGGCATGGAGGCGAGAAGCCTTTGCCCTATTTAAACGTTAAGCTTCAGTCAGCAGGTTCAAGTGGCAGCGGGAAGATTTGTCCCGACTGTCCCTGAAAGACTAAAATGTCATGTGACAGAGGCAATAATGGATGGTAGCAAGCAGGCACGGTCTCATTTAAATTCTGGGAGTTCTCTGCTGTGGCATTTCCTGCTTCTATTATAATTACACTGTAAATCTGCAAATCTAAATGAAATATTTTGCTTCATGAAATTATTCGCACTCTTAAACACTTTTGATGTAATTCCTGACAGGTTGAATGACTTGAAGAAGAATTTTGATCGGAGCTGTGACAGTGCATACTGAATACTTTGGATCTGTTAACAAACATGTCTTTTTGCAGTTGTGCATGTGGGAATAAAATAACAACCCATGACATTTCAGGATAAATCAGGTTCAATTTACTTTCTGTCTAAAAGACACGACAAGCCTCTACATCACATCTGCTGAGCTTTGCTCATTGTTCATCTTTATTAGGAGCGATGTTTCAGTACTACAGCCATGCTAGCACTTTTGTGAAGCTGCTCAGCCGCGCTTTGCGCAAAAAAAGCAAACGTAATTCTCGCAATGACAATGCTAACATCTGGGATAATGTCTACCACGTTCACTGTATTTATTTAGCATGCTCGTATGTTAACATATGTTAGTTAGCAAAAAAAATACAACTGAAGCTAATAGAAATGCCATTAGTATTTGAGCCGAAGCTTTAAGGACACATTGAAATTTGAAACTGATGATGACGCTACATGAAAAGTCACAAGCTCACCAATGTTGTTCCAATTCATCCGGAGGGGAGCGGGAATGTCTGTACAACATTTCATGGCAATCCATCTAAAAGTTGTTGAGATATTTCAGTCTGAACCAAAGTGTTGGAGCGATTATATGCCATTTGCATAAGACTAGTCTAATAAAGTAAAAAAGAATGTAAACTCTCCTATTTTCGTTGCTGGTGTTGCTTGTTAAAATTGTGACATTAAATATATCCCAGCTGAATATTAGAAGTGGTATCAAGAAGCACAGCCAGTGTAAATGTTCCTGCATAGAACTTGTTTTGTGAGGACAGATTTGGAAAATGGCCTGCGATCTGAAATCCAAATAAACTAGAGGTCCCTCCAGAGAGGCCAAGCCTCAACAGCTCCCTGTCTTTCCTGTTTTCCTCCACATCTTAATAGCTTCCCGATTAGACAGTGATGAATGTGTGAACGCTATCAGCAGGGTGAGAAAAGATAAGAAGGATATCATCACTCAAGTGTGTGTCTCAGTCTGGGAAACAGAGAAAAGAGCGTTTGTATGTATGTATGTATGTAGGTTTGCATACGGACGCTGGCTTGTTAATCTTTACTCTTAATACGTTTGAATCCCACTAGATTGTAAAGCAAATGAATGGTTGATATGTCACATACACATGTGTGTATTGATGTACAGTATGTCTGTTTGTACAGCATTTACAGAAGCTGTAACTCTGTGAACAGCTTTAGTTTCAGGCAGACCGATAAAGGTCAGGCTGGCATTTTAAAGTTGTGCGACAGCAGCTTTGCCACGACAACAAGATAATTACAGAGACAGAGGAGACAAAATAAATTTAAAAATACAAAAATACTGAGCAGTATTTCTCGTGTTCAAGAACGATGTCCTAGTTTCTCTTTCTTATATGAATAAATTGACTTCGGCAACTTCAGACTAGAAAAGCTACTGAAAAGCATTCAGATATAGACAGTGTTTACGAGAAACAACAAAAATCACATTGCAAATACAAATTTCAACATGAATACTGTAAACAGACTTCCAGATTTGTGTCATGCAGGTGAAAACTTCAATGTTTAGTTTAGAGGTCCAGCTTGTTTGAGGTTTTTTATGGAGTAATTCAGCAAAGATCTGAGAGGAGAAAAAAACAAAATACTGGTTTTGATAACTACATTAGGACAAATACTAAAGCAGCCTTCTATCACTTTAATATATCATAAGTAAAAGGACTTACGTTTCAGCTGGATTTAGAAAAACCTGTTTTTATCTTCAGTGGGTTCGACTACTGTAACGCTCTCTTTACAGGACTCCCTGCAGCTGATTCAGGGTCCTCACTTAGACCAGGAGAGACCACATCAGTCCACTGTTCAGATCCTCTGTGTCAACTTGACTTGACTTTAAAATTCTACTTTTGGTTTATGAAAGACTGAATGGTTGAGGGCCAAAATACATTTCTCCTCTGCTGCTCCGTTTATGAACCGTCCAGACCTCTCAGATCGTCTGTCCCCAGAGTCAAAACTGAACATGGAGAGGCATCATTCGGTTTTTATGCACCACATATCTGGAACAATCTCCCAGAAAAGTCTGCTCCAACTCTCAGTCCCTTTGAATCAAAGCTTAAGACAATTCTGTTTGACACTGCATTTTGTTAAATAAAATTTGGGACTGTTTATTCATACTTTGCAATGCGCTGTAAAGGCACCGTCATTTTTATTCTTCTTTTAATCTAATTAAGTCTTTATTTTAGCTCATTTTTATTGTCTTTTTTTTCTATTTCATTTATATCTTTTTATGTTGCCTTGTGTTTCTCTTGTCTTAATGCCTTTACGTCTCCCGTGAAGCACTTAGTGTTGTTAGGTTCTATATAAATAAACTTGCCTTGCCTTGATTCTACAATCTGCTTGTCGTGTTTACAATTATGTGGCTCTCGGCAATAACGGCATTTCTTTATGGTTAGCAGTTAGAAGAGGATCTAATGTAATTGCAGGCATTCCAGTCAGAAAATGTGCAAAGAACAGCAATAGCACGTTAAAATCTACATAATGTGACAAGATTATACATTTTAAAGGGAATTGAAAGATACCATGACATGAGTCCATGGTCTTTGGGTTTCATGAAATCATTTCAAACCATGAATATCAAATGATTCATTAGTTTTTTTGGCTTCAGGCTTATTTGAAGAAAACTATTGAAAGGGAATACAGTTCACTTAAATGTTGCTTTACTGTCTTAATGTCTTTAGGTTGCCTCCAATAGACATAAATGAGGCGCCTAGACTGTCTTGCTCTACAGTTTGTCTGTCTGTCTGTCTGTCTGTCTCCCTCTGTCTGAGCCACTTAACACGCTGGCCTTGGATCAGATCGGATCCATTCACTCCACTGGGTTTAAAGCCATTAGCTTAATTAGAGACCAGCCATTCAATTCACTGTCAGATATCTTGATCCGTTGGCTGCCTTTCAGATGTCTAATTTTCAGTACATCCAGATTGTATCATGATCCCACTCTATACTGTACACTGCGGTGTTTACCTCCACCCGCTGGGCCTGCACACTACAGGTTATATCCTAGTGACTTATGTAGAGCAGAGCGGGTAAAGCATGGCACTGACACTGACGGCACCAGTGATTCAATTTATTTTGGGGGACACACTTGATAAAAAGCTTCACATCGGTGGCACCATAAGAGGACATGGGCTGGTTGTGGCCACCAAATGACACATTGTGTGGGAGGTAACAGTCGGCTCGCTGCCTCCTTGATGCTGGAGCAAATCGTCGTTCTGCTCCTTCTGAACTGTCTAACCAACCAGCTCAGCAGAGGCCTCCGCACCCTGAGCACAGCTGGACCAGAAGCAATCATTTGGCTGAAGGGACTTTGCATTTGCTAAATAAAAGCCATACATCATGCTGTCAGCACATCTAGTGAACACAGTGTGCGTTTCTCTGTGCGCTAATGTATCTCTTCGCATGGACATGCATCTATCACACAACGCTGCCTCCACGGATACATCGGAAAGTATATATTGTGTGCATCAGGTTTACATATGCACAGACAACCATAACATACTGTATGATTTAACAGATTAGGTGGTTGCTAGTCTAATCCCCCAAACCTCATTAGAGTATTAACCCTTTAGAGGTCAGAAGGGACAACAGATTACACTCTCAACCACCCTGCCCCCTCAACCACCACAAAACCATAACTACCTTCAAACCAGAGGGTGAAACCTTTAGTTTAGTGGATTAACACTGGTGTTTGTCTCAATGCACACTGGTCATATGTATTCATTTAATTAACAAGCATGAAATACATGACTTTTTCATGCAAACTACGTGGGAATCTTCACTGTTTGTTTTGAAGAACATTTCTGTACTGTAGTGAGGAAAGAGTATCTATTACCCCTGACACACAGTGACTACAATACAGTCCTATTCCCCCCACTGTTTGGTAAGTCTGCCTTGTGTTTCTGAGCAATATTGTGAGCTGATTCAGTTTTTTCTCTCTCTCCATCTGTGCAGTGTGTGGCTGTGATCTGGTGCACTCAGGTTTCTTCCACCACTCTGGCGAGTACATCTGCACAGAGGACTACCAGAGGCTGTACGGGACCCAGTGTGACAGCTGTGATCAGTACATCACTGGAGAGGTGGTATCTGCCCTGGGGAGGACATACCACCCGCACTGCTTCGTCTGCAGCATCTGCAGGTAAGGAACAGCATTAGTGTACAGCAACTGGTTCTTCCTGGCACTGCTTCATTTGTAACAACACATGAGGTTCTCATAATGACTCTGCAAGTCTGTCCACAACTTCTTGCATACCGCAGGTGGCCCTTTCATTGAATTAAAACGCAATGATAAGTTTAAATACTGTGGGCCAGTAAATTCCTGTGTCTGTGTTTGCTTTCACTGACCAGCTCGCACCAAAACTAAACAAAACAACTAATTAAAAGTAACAAATCAAAGTTAATTGAAAGCTTGTCATAGAGTGCCTTACTCCTTACTCTACAGATTTAAGAACAAATGTTTAAAATTGAAGCAGCTATTCTCAGTTTTAGTGCCTGGTATGGGTCACAACCTAAAAGCCCTACACTTCCCACAATGCAACTTGATTGCTACTTGCTACCTGCCTGAAAAGTCCCAAATCTTTCTCCACACCCTCAGTTCCTACTGCAGGCTTTCTGTTATAAAATAGAAGTCTCAAGCCAAAACCGAGGTAACCCTGATGGCATCACCAGAATTTATTAAGACATTATAAAACTTTCACAGGCTGTATTTAGTTTTTTATATATAATCAGTGGAGTGCCCCATAATATTTTCTGGAGTACGGTTTAGTTATCAACACTGATAAGTGTATCAGAGTGGAGCAGGAAGTTGATGAGAAAGCCCATCCAAGAGCAAACAAGGTATACATTTTAAGTTATTTAAATACTGAACACTTTATATGGGAGATATGCTCAGTGTCTGTTGCAGTTGGCTGGTCTCACTTTATTTATTATATATCATGTAAATTTAGCCTTGGATTCAGTTCAGTTCAGTCAAAGCTGCAGTGAACGTGATAAAAGTGACTGTAAATGAAGTGTGACTGGTGAGCAGTACAGTAACATTATAAAAGGCTAACTTTCAGTCAGTGTGTTAGATGCAGTAATGGATCATTACGTTTTGGTTTGCTTATGGTGAGATTTTTTGTGGACAGAGTTTCCCCATTTCTGTGTGTGTGTGAGTAATCACTCTACTGAGTAAGAACAAATTGCACTGAAATTGCAAATGAAGCTTATTCTTTTTGAAAATGGCTGTGTCAGCATATTGCAGTAAAACTATCTCTCAAATGACTTGTCAAAGCATTGACCTAACTCAACAATAACAATAACAACAACAACAACAACAACTGCTCTGAATTCAATTCAATTTCAATTCAGTTTATTTACAGTACCAGTCAAAGGTTTGGAAACACTTTCTCATTCACTTGAATGGGAAAGTGTGTCCAAACTTTTGACTGGTACTGTAAATAGCACCATGTCATCTCAGGGCACTTGTGTGCAGCGTGCAAAATTGTAACCAGGAGAAAGAGATGTAGCAGAATATAGAATATACATAATCCTACCGATTAAGTCTATATCAGACTAATTTCTAATAGTTTCTGTTCCATGACCTGATATCCAGTGTGAGGGACATCAACTAGACAATTTGGTATGTAACTTGATTTTCCTCCAGCTAAACAGATAGTTTACCAATTAAAGGTCTATTTTTTCCATGTTGCCCAGCGCTACAAAGTTTACTTTGCACACAGTTGCAAAAGGTTTGTTATCAATCTGGAATTATAGATACAGTGAAAATGTTACTTTCAAGGTCTTTTACTGACAGGACGTAAATATTAGAAATCTTCTCTAGACAAATCAGTTGGAAAATTAAGCTATTTTGGGGACAGCAAGGCCTGTTTCCCCTACATATATATGAAAATATTATGCAGTAATGTGTTGTATAATAACTTATATCGTCACAATATCATATTTTTGAAATACAGGATTCTGACTGTAGAAGAGCAGCACCCAGTTTAATCATTTATTAGCCTGTGTGTCATACTTTCTTATTTTCTACCAGAGGAGTTTTGGAAATCTCTGCTGTGACCTGGATACAGATTTGTATGCAGTGATAAAAATTTGATTCAGCCACAACATTGCAGGTGCTCACCTGTGCCCTCACACTGCGTGGCTACAGCTGAACCCTCGGGCCGAAAGGCATTTACTGTATGTCTTCATTTATACTTTTTGCATTAATATTTCAGTCCTGTCTGCTAAAGCATGTTCTTGGAAAACGAATGTGGGTGCAGGTGTAGGTGTAACCAAAAATGAGAAATAAGACATCACAAGAAAATATTGTGGTTTCATTGTTTGGGAAGAACCCTGAAATACAACGACACATCCTCTCTACTGAAGCTCCATTGATGAACTATACATTTTCCAGTGGGGAATTATTTGACAAACTGTGTAAATATTTGTATGATTTCCAGTGCTGTGGGAGTAAGACTCACTTTTGGTTAACTTTGAATGTACAAAAGAGAACAAACTAAAATCTCCACTTGGTGTCAGGCCACAGAAATGCTCCCTGATGCTTCCTGAGCACTTCTTCCTTGTTATAAAATAGTCCCAATTAGAACACTGCTGTTCCACAAATGCCATTCCTTCATGTCCATTATGTTGGGGTAGCGGTAAAAATATCAGTTGCATTTGTCAAAACACTGCAAATCAAATGGAAATCTGCACAGATATATATTGTACTACTGGGAGGAGGGTGTGTGTGTGTGATATGGGTGAAGTGACCCTCTGTAATGTCATATCTGCATAGATTCACTGAAATCTTTTCTGTGTGTGTTCTCAGGAGTCCGTTCCCGATCGGAAACAGGGTGACCTTCTGTGGGAAGAAGTGTGTGTGTCAGCAGTGCTCACACACTCTGAACAGTGACAAACCCGTCAAGGTCCATGGACCAAGCTGTAAGAAACAAACTCACACATATGCATACACACACACACACACACGTAAAACACACCATAGTTAAACTGGAAATGTTATAAACTGTAACGTGACATTTGTTGGGGATAATGCGAGACAAGCTGTGCAGTGTTTTTTAAAAATAAAGCATGAAGTGAGTTTTGTGGTACCATGGCTACTTGCCGTCAATCTGTGTGTAATTATTGCTCATTCACATTCTGTGGCAATCCAGTATATTATCTTAAATGGAAACGATTTGTTGTCAGCCTTGGAATAAGCATTATTCTGCATTATAGAAGAGCTTGGAAGTTCATTCTTGACCTTGAGAAAAATATGTGTGACAAAATAATCTCTTATAATCTCTAATAATCACTTACTAGCTTCTGAGTCTTGAATGGCATCTAGTTAAATCTAAACCAACTATGTTACACCCATTCGTTTCTACTAAAGATGTAAATCTTTAAAACGTGGTCACATCTGTATAGTTTCAGAAGGTTAGGTAATGTTTACAACAGCTGGGCACTGCAGTTCTTAGCAAACGTTGATCAAACAAGCGTAAATAGTGTATTCGTTAGGGACTATTTCCAGCTGCAGAATAATACACATTTTGTGCTCCAGTGAGTATTTCCAGCAGCAGGATAGTGTGTACAGGTTTGACTCAAAATAAATGACAGTGTTCATGTTCATGGTAATGAAGGAACTTGTCACGAAGTGCAACAGAGTGGCTCATTGATGTGTTGTTAATAGTTTTTGGATATCTATGGCACAGAGGAGTAATCAGGGTTTGACTACTCAGACAATTCATTGTTTGTTTTAGTCTCTTTGTGGGATTTGGTGACAGTAAGAAAAATGCAGCATATGAACAGCGTTGCCCTTAATGGTGATTATGCTGACCTCCTGGCCATTAAGTAGCAATCACATCTTTGTGATTCATGCAGCATGTAAGACTGTTTGTTCCCCTACAGGTAAAAAAACCCCACTACAAGCGTTCTGCTGTCCATCTGCTGAACTCTGCAAAACATAGCCACCTTTCCTGCAGCTACACGCACACACACACACACACACACACACACACACAAACACACAGTAGGTGGCCTGCTGCTCCAGGTAGTCTTGTAGCCTGGTTCTTGTAGCTCCATCTGGCAAAGACAATGTGACTACCACGACAGGAAAGAGGGACGAGGAAGAGAGAGGAAGGAGGAGAGAAGCAGAGTGGAGAGGCAGCGACAGAGAGGAAGGATGATAAATGCATTAAAATGTTGAAGCTGCTCTTATCTTCCCTGTGTGTTGTCTCATTGCTGCGTTTCTCTCCTCTCCTCTAGACTGCGCGGGCTGTGGCGAGGAGATCAAACAGGGTCAGTCTCTGCTGGCTCTGGAGAGACAGTGGCACGTTAGTTGTTTCAAATGCCGAACGTGTGGCTGTGCACTCACTGGAGAGTACATCAGCAAGTAGGTGGCTTGATCCCCCCCATATTTACAGTTTCTTCTCTACTTGTGTGTGTGTGTAAGCTTTTGTATATGAAGCTAATAACAGGTGTTGAAACATAAAGCTATGGAAAAACCAGCACTAGATGACACCTTATTATAGTTATTTAAATGTTCATACTTAGAAGTCACCATTAAAAGTCTTGTGTGTATATTGCAGGAATCATTTGTTTTTGCTCCATTAGATTCACGTACCTTGACTCAGGTATTAATAAAACAACGTGTTACAGGATAAGTAATAGTTGCACGAAGCCAGGAGGTAAATGAGAACTTGCTTTTTTTCTGTTGTGTTTCCCTGGCAGGGATGGGAGTCCCTACTGTGAGACAGACTACCACACTCAGTTTGGGATCAGGTGTGACAGCTGTAACAGGTACATCAGCGGCAGAGTCCTCGAGGTGAGTTCATTTTTCCATGTGTAAATGTGTGTATCTGTGTACTTAAGACATATGGGAAGAACATTCTCTCTGTTGTTTCCATCATTCTCCCTGTGTGTGTGAAAGAAAGTGTGGGTTTGTGTGCATGTATGCAAGTAGATGTGTGTGTGTGTCAGGCTATAAAAAGCTGTGGGAGGAAAAAAAGCGCAGCTGTCCCTCTTTAAATGACTGAAGTGTTGACTGATGACAAAGCAGCTTTGGAAAACCAACAAAGCAACACTCTCCCATCTCCTCTACCCTATTCATTGCTGTTATTTTCTTATTGCGCCTCTCGCCATTCTCTCCTAAATTTGTCTCTGTATTTCTCATCACCACTCTGTTCCCCTGTCCTCATTTGTGTCATCAGCTTTTGCTTCTCACTGACTTATTTATTTCCTCTCGATTTTTCCTTTCCTTTCCTGTTCTTCTCCTTCCTATTTCTCCTGCAGGCTGGAGGGAAGCGCTACCACCCCAGCTGTGCCAGGTGTGCCCGCTGTCACATGATGTTCCTGGAAGGAGAGGAAATGTACCTTACAGGTGAGGGAAAAGAAGACATGGGAGGAGAGGAGAACCAGACAAATACAATAGACAAAGTACAACATATGTAAAACTAATAGACTTGATTTGTACTGAATGGATGACTGTGGCTGTGCAAAGGTGCTTCCGCATGTGTACAGCTGACAGGCATAAAAATAGACTTGTAGGATCTATTGAATTAGCTGTACCCTGCAAGTATCCAGATGGCCTGAGTGTTTCTCTGTGTGTGTGTGTGTGTGTGTGTGTTTGTGTGTGTGTGTGACACAGAGAGAAGGCAAGTAACAGAGAAGTACGATACGGCCTCCAGATAAATTGCTGCTTTTAACAAAGCGCCATTATATGAGCTATGGATCTCACATATACCACTCTTTACTACTCTCATTGGTATAGACACACAAACACTCGTGCACACACCTTCCTCCAGTTGATGTTTTCTTTGTGCACACAAAGGTTGGAGTCAATTACCTCTCAACCTTCGCCTCCACTGTGTCCATTACTCTGCGCTGCCCCTGACAGAATGAATCTGAATGAAACCTACTTAGCCGGAGGTTTTAATTGAATCATTCAGCAGCTTCTGTTTAACAAATTAGATTATAGTAATTAAAGTCAGTAAGCTCAATAATGTATACAAAAAGGTCGATACGAGGACAATGCACACCTTGTTGAACGTTTCATTATTTTTGCAGTTTTTGCCAACCATTAAAATAGATACAATATCAACACGTCCGATATGTTGAAGAAAAATGAGCAGCATTTCCCTGAAACATGACGTCAATGCAAACTAGCTGCATCGGAACATACTGTAGGAGATATGGTTGTGTTAACAGGCCACACTTGAAAATAAGAGCCCTGCAATTCTAAACTGCACATATGTTTCTTTAAGATAAATGCGAAATAGAAGAAGACATTTAAACAGTACCACATCCACTTTAGTTAAAAACAGGGTTTGGCTGAATCCAGATTAAATATTGAGGTACTGTGCTTCTGGAACATGCAGCTGACACCCCGTCCCCATGTAGCCACTCAAGTTGACGTATCCTGTTTCACCTCATTGACATTCTGCTGCTCACCTGCTCACAGCCACCAGTAAAACTAAGCATTTGCATATTGTTCCTGAGGTCTATCTGTGTGTGTGTGTGTTTTTAATCCATGCCTTTAAATGCATGCAAGCGTCATTTCCCGTGTATGCCTGTGAATCTTCTTGTATGCAAGTTTGCACATTTGTTTGTCTGCATATGAATGCAGATGTGTGCATGTGTGTGTGTGTGTGTGTGTGTGCGCGCGCTGAGCTCCAGTGAACTGCCCCAAGGTTACATTCACTCCTTTTGATGACTTCAGACATGTAGGAGGTCTGAGCAATCACCCTCATGAGACACACTCAACTACGACACACACATACAACACATGCACATGTACCCTTGCAATCAATCTCATGATGCATGTCTGGACTAAGAAGTAATGTGGTGTGTGTGTGTGTATGTGTGTGTGTATGTTGGAGGTGGGGATGAAGAACTATTTTAAAAACGAATCGTCATCTCAACATCGGCTCTTAAAATGGGTAGGTGGATGGAAGTATGCTAGTATGTTTATTGTTCCCTGAGATGTTGTCATTATTTATCAGTTTAGTGTGGTGTTATTTCACCTTCAGTTCACTCAGTTGAAATGATGGTATCCGGTATCTCCGCTGTATTCTCAACAGTTCTACCACAACTGCTGCAGCAGGTTATGGTTTTGCTCAGGTGGTTGAAACGTTGAATCTCGTGCCCTGCTACTCCAGGTTTAGGACTACGACTAAAAATGTGTGGTTGTTTCTAGACTGATGTCTTATAATTGCTTAGTTTTTTATTCTAAAGAGGTGTAAAAAACAGGAAAAAAAGCACACGTTCCCATTTTAGAACAAACGTATTTTAACTTCAGACATAATTCTTGTTGAGTGTCATAATTCATGACATGACATGACATGTTTAAGGCCTAGACTGGTTTATATCCCAGCAGGCCTCTTAAAAATACTGAATTGAATATGGAAGACCATTCATTCTGTATTTAAAGTAACTTAACCGTTTTTGTTTGATCCAAGAGGCAGAAAATCTTGAGTGAGCGAGTGGAAACTTTCAGCCATGCTGTATTTGTGTCCACGGTTGAGTGATCCAGTGGTGTCAAAGAACATATTTTTGTTTGGTGGTATCAAATAAATGCATCACAAAGAAATATTCACCGCTCCAAGTAGAAACTGATTGCAGCATTCATCCACTCACACTCCCCTTTACCTCTTTTTCCTTCTCCCTCAATGAAGTCTCAGTTTAAAGAGATGGACTAAATCATAGAACACATCTGGATGGTTACATTAGCTTGATGTGTATGCTGTTTTCTCGTGGCAGCATGATTCAGCAAAAAGCAAAAACGCCTGAGGCCGTTTAAATATCTGCCGCTTTATAGCTTTAGAATTTTAAATGGCATAAGCACAAATGTCAATATTGCTTCCCTGGATTTCCCTGACTGCCTTCGTCCCGTAGTTTGAATATCAGCGCAGCGGTCAAGATAAGGAGGCCGGTTTTGTCCACTGATTAGCCCTTATTTTGCATAAAGTTAATAAAAGGGGACAAATAAACGTCTGTCTAAACATAGCTGAGGCTCCGTTCCTGAATGAAAAACCAGAGAAGGACTCAGGAGTTACGTTTAAATAATCATTTTGTGACAAATTTCAGGCAGCTAATTTTCTCAGAACTGATGTGCAGCGCAGCGTTTTGGATTGAATTCCTTTTCTCAGCACCATTTAGATTCTCCTCATCCAGGAGATGAAGGATCTCAAGTCCAAGGCCATACATCTGTTCGGCAGCAGGGTTGAGGAGCGTGGGTGGGACGGGGGTGCACTGAATCACCACGCATGGGTTCTGTCTCCAGTATTGATTTGTGTGTGTGTGTGTGTGTGTGTAGTCTACTTCCCTGTGCCTCTGTGTGTCTGTGCTTGTTTGTGTATGTGAGTGTGTGCAGGTCGGATTTATGGTGCTGATAGTGGTTGTATATTAGAGTCATGATCAACTAACTGAGTCCATTCGGCTGGAGTGCATTGCCCCAAGGCCCAAGAAAATTATACAGTCAGTGTGTGTGTGTGTGTGTGTGTGTGTGTGTGTGTGTGTTCAGAGCGGATAAATTACTGTCATTATCACTGTCTGATCCACATGCATATAACATCCTGACATTAGTGGTTTATTGTTATGGATACGATCTAGAAGCCTCCATTCATTCCCTCTTTCCTCTTTTGCTCCATAATAAAGCTTCCTCTTTCCTTTCTCATTTCTCTCAGGCCACCTCCTTTACTCCTCTTTTCACCTCCCTCGATCTCTCGTGTTAAAAAACACAAGAAGTGGTTCTGTTTATTATATATTTAGCTTTTATGTATGCGCCAGGTATGCAATAAATGTGCATTTCTAAATTACAAAAGAAATGGCAGTAAGTGAAGGAATGTGTAATATTGTACATATACAGTGTATGTGTACAAGTGATGTGGTCAAATAACAGGAACACAGCATCAACAAACATGATTTAAAAAACATAAATAAAGTAAATAATAAAAAAAAAAGGCAGAAGGGCTGGATGTATTTTCAGAAGTACAGCGTAAAGAAAATAAGCTCCATTTGCTGATTAACTTGGTATGTTGTCGATATGGGACACGAGAAGGAATCATATCAAGTGAAAGGTCAGTTGATCCGGAGTCAACATTGGTACAGCTTGGATCAGACTTGAATGCTTACACTTTACTTTCAGTCCCCATATTTAGCATTCATTACAACTACATTGCAGTGTGCTCTAAACTATTTATTAACGTGGTTCATTGAACACATACTTTTTGTGTTCAAGACAACATGTTCTTAAATTACTGATTGTTGATAGATTGATATATTGTTATTGCCACATATTGTTAATTGTGTATTGAAGTAGAGTGGACTGAGAATTAATAAAAACTCCACAGCCAGCAGCACTGTGAGGTTGTACTTAGGTACACTGATTCTTTAAGCGTGTTAGTTGGCTAACATTTGGTAATTAGCAAAAACCGTAAATGTTCAGCTGAAACGAGAATGTAATTTGTTTTACAGGTCTTTGGTCATAAACTAAAGTAATGGACGAAGTGAAATTTTGATCTGATGATGGTGATAGATGAAACCTTAACCAAAGTTATGAGAATTTATCCTGAGGGGAGCATGAATGTGTGCAGCTAATTTCATGGAAAGTCATCCAATAGTTAGTAAGACATTTCACTGAATACCACTCAAACTCAAACCAAACTTCATGGCAATCCATGTAATAGCTGTTGAGATATTTCAGTCTAAACCAAAGTGGTGGGTCAACAGACGTTTATATCCATAGAGTTGCATCGCTAGCATGGCTAAATGGCTATGCTGTCTTCTTCTTTGTTTATCTGTGTGGGGAGACAAGAAGACTTACATCCTCTGTCTTCAGACCAGACAAAGTGCCTCCACATATGCCCTGCCTCCTGTGTGTGTGTGTGTGTGTGTGTGTGTTGATTGATGTTGATGCACTTGAGAAAGGCTGATCTACCCTTCATGGGATCCCATAAAACTGTATGGCTGTCGCCCACGCACAATAAACAAAGTAAACTGAGCTAAAATTGTGTGTGTGTGTGTATGTGTGTGCGCAGGTTCAGAGGTTTGGCACCCCATGTGTAAAGAAGCAGCTCGGCTGGAGAGAAAACTGAGGGTGAGCGATACTCAAAATACCCCCCTGCCTTTTCTTTCTATTTCTGTTTCTGTACTCTGTGTTTCTCTCCATCTTTCTGTGAGAAATGTCTCTTTCTTGGTTTACAAGCTACATTGTTCCAAAACAAAGCTGCACTCCAGACAAATAAAAACCCACATTTCTGTCTTATACTGACTTTTTATCCCTTAACTAATAAAATACTGTTGTTAGGCTAATTTATGGCAGAGAAGGGAAATATATTTGAACAAGTCTTGAAGCTTTATTTGGACGAACAAAACGTCTTAGATTTCTATTTTTCAATAAAGCATTTTATTTGAAATATTTATAAGTGCTGCACTTTGGCAGCTGCCTAACGGAGCAAAAAGTTACAGTACCATGAAAAGGCAAATAACACAGATTCATCACAGGAAGTTGCTTCTACTGTCCTCCTCATCTCAAATTAAGAGAGTAAAAAACCTGCTTTTCCTTATATAGCCACATATTTGCACTTCTTTAGCTCATCAAGTTGACATACTGAAAAACTTCAAACTTTGTATTGAAGTGACATCTTTACCCCAATGACACTGGGTGGGACTACCATAAGGATGAATACATTTACTATAATAATTAACTATATATATTGTAATCATACTGTAAAAATGTAAAAGTTAAGAAAACTCAAATTAATAAGGCAAACAGCTGCTAAGTGTTTTTAAGTTCATTCAATTTCAGGGCTATCTAGTTGTGTCATCTCAGTTTAAGTTCTACTGTTCAATCAAATGTCACAAGTCAAATGTTATGTTTATAAAACTTGAAATCACTTACGTCAACGGATCATTTTTTGTGTAGGTACGTTTTTATGGTAGACAAACTTAAATTAAGTTGAGTTATATTGTCAAGAGTTTGACTTGTTTTTCCAGTTGTATTTATTTTTCAATAGTTAAGCAGTAAGTTGCACACTCAGTCAACACATGGAGATTATATACTACACCTGCAATAATGAACTGACCGGTATACTGTGTACACTGTATTTTGCTATGTCAAATCAGTGATAAAGAGTATCAAAAGTATGGATATGTGTAATTACATCTGGCTGCTTACATTTGTCCTGCCAGCTGAGACGTACCTCTGAGACGGCGTCCATTTCCCCTCCAGGCTCCTCTCCTCTCCTCGGCTCCCCTCACCGGCTCATCTGTGTGAGTACCGTCCGGCGTCGCCGCCGTTACGCCAGCAATGCTATGGTTACACCCTCAGCTGTCACTGTCCCGGCCTTCAATCAAAGTATAACCGAGAGCGACGGAAGCACAGAGTCCCTAAAAGCTCATTCTGTCTCCCTGCTTCACTGTCTGCCCGTTAATAACTGTGGTGCCTTAAAGCCTCTTTCCTTCTTTATGGTCTTAAATTGTCTTTAAATTAACATTAAACAAGCCTTCAGGTATTTTAATTTATCCTTCTCACCTGTCTATCAGCCTTATCTTATTTTTCTGTGTCTCTGTCTCACGTCTGTTTATGTTTATCATCACACCCTTCTGTATTTTGTCAGTTTTGCTTCCTTTTGTGTCTGTGTTTGTGTTTTTGGATGCCCACATTTGTCCCTCTGCCTTTCATCTTTCTTTCTCAATTGCTTTTTATGTAAAATGTCCTATTTATGTCTCAGTTTTCATTTCCTCTTTATCTACCCGTCTCTCTCTCTCTGTCACACACACACACACAGACTAAAGCTGACGGTGACGTTTTGGGCTATAAGCAGCTGGCAGGTCTGCCCAGGGTCAAAGCCATATATGACATCCAGCGGCCCGACATCATCCCTTATCAGGCCGACCATGCTCACACACACCTCTCAGATGACACTCTGGAGGGATACAGCTGTGGTCAGGTACACACACACACGCGTGCAATCAATTATGAAAGCAACAGCATTAGGTGATTCACAGTTACATTTTGTCTTAAAACGAGTCAGATGAAAGTAAATTGCCCAAAACTCTCATCTATGACACATTTCTATTAAGGAATAGTCATTTATGTTGGCATAAGTCATAGTAATCAGTTTTTTTTCTCCCTCTCATCCAGTCATTGGGCTCCTAATCGCCATACTCTCATGTAAGTATGTTACTCCAGAGGTATATTTTACTGCAAAGTAGTTGCTGTACTTCTCGTGTGATGTGTTAACGTTTGCAAGGGGACTATGGGGACTTTAAACAGTGCTCAATATGCTCCATGTAAGAGAAGGACCTCGTGAATAGCATCTGCTTTTATATATAATTCATCACTTATTGAAAGAAATTATTTTACATTACTCATACATTTCTGATATACACTAAAGCAGATCAGGTATGGACCATGCGTAACAGATCCACATTAAATTTAGCTTTTTGGTCACTGTCATAAATTTCAGTGTTATGGTCGCATTTGTTCAGTCACAGCTTGCCATCAACTCACTTTTTAGGGCCACGGCAATCCCTGGCCTCATGTTACCGCACATACAAATAATTTCAGCAAATTCTTCCCAGTGAAATACACACATTTCAAATTTTGACAAGAGAAAGCACTGCCGTCGCAGTGATACCCAGTATCAGCAAATAACCTGAGTTGAGGTATCGGAATTGGTGTCAGGAGAGAAAAAGTTTGATTGATGCAAGGTTTAAATCTGTCCAAGCTGGTTTTCATAGAGGTGAACTGCAGATAATGGCTGCCTGGAAGGTAAAAACTGATAATAAACTCCACGTAAGAAACACAATTTGTCATTTTTACTCATTTCCTTTTTTTTTTGTGGAATAAACAAATGAGATATAATGTCTTGAGTTGCTGGTGGGCAGATTTCATTTTACCAGTACAGAGCCAGGCTAGCTGTTTCCACATGTTTCCAGCCTTTATGCTAAGCTAAAAGAAACTGTTTGCTGTCTGCAGTCTTTTCCTCACAACTCGTTTAAATGTTCACACATCACTGACCAAATCTCCTGAGAACGTGTCTGTGTGTGTGTGTGTGTGTGTACACGAACGCTGTGCAGCCCATGCACAGTATGGGATATTAAACTGCTCTCGATGTGATTAAAATTGTGTTTTGGAAGGAGCTTTGTGTGGTCCAATTTACTGCATTTAGTAAATGAAAGCGTTTTACTCTCTCTCTCTCTCTCTCTCTCTCTCTCTCTCTCCAGGATCTCTTGGACGGTGTGGAGTTGAGAACGAGGCGCTCCTCCAGCTCCGCCTTCACTGACTCTCCTACACATAGTCGTCACGGAGGCTCCCCACTGCATTGTTATCTCCCTGGTAATAAGCCCACTCAAGCAAAGACACACGTACCACACACACACACACCCACACACACACACACACATACACACACACATAAAATACAAGGCCCCGGACTGGAAAGATGTAGTAGCTCTTTGAGTGGGCGCAATGTGGGTGTCGTGTCCCATTTGGAGCCCCAAAATGTCTTGCAGCCCCCTGACACATGCACACACACACACACACACACACACACACACACACACACACACGCATACATGTGATTCATTAGTAAGTCTTTCTTTTTGTTTGTGCACCTGGGCCATTTCTGCCACTCATGCTTTGGTTTCTCTCGATGTGATTGGCTGCACTGACTGCAGGCAGTGAGAGTGGCAGGAGCTCACCCTATTACAGTCAGCCAGAGCCCAGGTGTGCCACTCCCACCACCACCACCACCTTCCAAGCCCCCAAGCATTTCCATGTGCCAGGTAGGCCGTCATCTGTAACGCTGACCCCCGACTTGTTTACTAACCCGAATATCCCCACGTCACATTGAAATCCACTCTCTAAATATTGACCTATACTTAAGCTTGTAGGTCGTCACTCTGTCTAAACATTAATCATCAAATGTGTTTCTACAATTGGATTTAAAGACCCTGACCCACTGGTAAAAGTTAAGAAACATTCCCAGTGAGCTTTTTACCTGACTGTGGTCATTCCAAATGTTTATTAGCATTATTATTAAGTGCTGAAGCAGTTATTTGATCGACAGAAAATGAATCAGAAATTATTTTGATAGATTTCTTGTCATTTTTCAAGCAGAAATGCCAAACGTTTGCTGGTTCCAGCCTCTAAAATGTGAGGGTTTGCAGCTTTTTCTCTGATTTATATCACTGTTAATGGAAAATCTTTGAGTTGTCAGCTAAAAGATCCATCAAAAAAATAACCAAGCGATTCAATGATAAATGAAAATTATCGTGATACAATTTTAGATGCCTGACACCTTCCGCATATCACCCAAGCAGAGAAGAAAATGAATACATATTTTGCTGACTGATTATTATCATCTCATCATTTTAGTCTTTTCAGTTATTTTAATGAGGTCTTAACATCCATAAGAATGTACATTAGTTATCCTCTTTTCAGTGTACACCAGTGGGGCGTATCTGTCTGATTTATCTTGCTGATCTGGAGCTGGAGAACATATGAGTGCTTTAATCTAACAACTAATACCAGCTCGTTTTATTTAAACATCCCTTCAGTGCTCCACTTTATCAAGTTAATGCCTCTCTTCTCCCTCAGTCTTTCACTCTGTCTTTGTTCCCTTCACTTTAAAAGGCCTTTACTTTTCACTGCAAGCTGCGCATTTGGTTCCCCTCCATCATTCCCTCCTCCCGTCTTCAGTCCGTTTCTCACCGCATGTTCCCTCTCTCTCGGATTTTTCCGAGGCTGCTGTTCCTTGCCAGCCCTGCTACAGCACTCCTTTCATGCTTTTCAACACTGAGAAAAATGTATTTGGTGGATGCTTTTATCCAAAGTGCCTCACAGTATCACGAGTGCATACAAATTGAGTGTGCATGGCCCATTGGGAGTCAAACCTAACTTTGGCAGGGTTAGTGGCACGCTCTGTGCAGTATTTGAAAGTAATGGGGTTTTTATTTGTTGCTTTATTTGTTGTTTTATTGCAGGTTGTAACACAGACTCTTTTTAATTTACTGTAATATGTTGTTGTGGTGCTTTTCCAGCACTCAGCAGCTGAATGATTGCACAGAATCCTTTACCAAATGAGAGCTACAAGGTGCTTTGTGCTCCTGTCATTTCTAAGTTTCTCCCTCTTCTCCCCTTTATCTTTTCACTTTGCCTCTCCATCCTGGCCTTTCTCCACCCTTCAACTGCTCTCCTCCCTCTTCTTTATTCCTGTGCCATCTGCTGCTCTTTCCTGTATTAAGCCTGGGAAGCTGTATTAATCAGCCTCTCTGCACGTCAATCAGGTTGTCTGGATGCACCGCACTGTCTCTGTCATAGCAGTTTATTACCTGTGTTGGCAGCTTTACGGTTAAGGAGACTGTGAATATATACAACAAATGTGGTGGGAGGGAATGAATGAGAAAATCCAGATTACTCCTACCTCCTCTCTTCTTCCTCCCTCTTCTCTTTGCTTACGACACTTATTCCCTTGTTGTTTCTGTTCTCAGCTTCTGAGGAAACCAACCTCTACAGGAAACCCCCCATCTATAAGAGACAAGGTTAGTTGATTCCTCACAACGTTGTTCTTTTTATAGCGTTAGACTGTCTACCTGTCAGCCAGCTGGTTGTTGAGTACATCGTCAATGCAGTCTTCAGATGGGAGAAAAGATCTGAGCTGAATCTCAGTTATAGTTGCGGTCTGTCTAACATCTGGTGCTTCAGATGACAGTCAGTCTTCCTCTGTAACTCTTCTCAAAGGAAAGAAGTCAGAGGAAGGGAAAGCATTTCCGTTCACAGGTTCCAGCTTCTCAAATGTGAGGATTTGCTGCTTTCCCCTGTTTTACACCACTGTAAATGAAACATCTTTGGTTTCTGGACTGATGGTTAACTATAAAGGCCATTGTTGGTTCAGTGCACCTCCAGCGTTGTAATTCAGGAGTCAGATGTAAAAGCTCATTAGTCAGCAGTTATTGAAGGAAAGAGGTTCATTGTTATTTTGACACAATACATCCTTTTTGACCATTTGGTATAAACTTTTGTTTAAATGATTGTTCTTTTTGCTACAGAAGGTTTTTACTTTTGCAAAATACATTCCAGGTGTGAAGAAGGAAGTGGTGGAGGAAGTACTGAGATCTTTTACTAAAAGTAGGCCTATTAATAACAAATACTCCATTACATGTATATCGTCAACAATGAGAACATTAACATTTGGCATTTTTACATTCGATAATGAGTTCCATGCTCAGATAGTTCAACTTTGAGAAAATTACTACTGCTTTGGATCAGGAATCGGTAATCGAATGAGGAATTGGTAACATCCTTAATTTTGAATGTAGGATTCATCACACACCATCCGAAATGAGTGAATCCCCTGGGGAATAATAAAGTTACAGTAAGCTGACTTGGCTAAAACAAAATGAAATAGGGATACGAACAAAAGCTGGGATGTTTGATAGTTGTAGCCACATCAGAGGAGAGTTTACAGATTCAACTGGTGATTCAAGAGGTGAAGTAAAACTGAGTGAATCTCTGCCAAATACTCCGAGGGTGTAGGTGATCCATCAGTGCTCAGGTGGCAGGTCAGACAGAGTTACAGTTCCTCAGAAACACCTCTTGATGATTAACACTGAGCTACAAAGTGCTGACCAACCTCTCTCGTTTCAGTCTGAGCAGGCAATCTGTGATCTGGGCTCTGTGGACGAATTTGAATTTACAGCATGAATCATTTATAGAGCAGTTTTCATGCTAAGGCAAAATACCATAATCTGGTATATATACAGTATATTTAGCACCATAATGTGTGTGTCAAACCGGGCTGCACCTCAAAAACAAACTTTTTAGAGCTCCTCAAGGAGGTGTTTTCTTATATTACCAGAGAGTGAGAGTTTAAGGATAACAGATGTAGCACACACACGGACGGTTTTGCCATATTTTAACAGCTTTACATGCATGAACGATCTGATGAATCCATGTTATCCTTTTTTATGATTTTCTTTTGGTGCATTTTAATGCTTCTGTAATATCTGTTTTAAATGTATACATGTTACCAGGATCAGAGCAAGGAGGTTGCATCTGCCCTGAAACAAATGTATGCATGGTCTCTGTTCTGCACGTTGAACATGAAACAAGGATGGATGCATTGGTCCCTGTCAAAGATTTACATATTAATTTATTACCTCGTAATCCCATCCCCCCCCAGAAAACATCACAAATATTGCTCTGTGGGATTTTTGTGTCCAGTGTATATTTGGACTGTCCAAAGACTAAAAGTCACATTCATGCATCCGCATTGAAATATGACCTTTTTTATATGTCACAGGCTCGCTCTTTTCACACTGTCTAACAAAAGCCAAAGCCCCTTAAACAATTTTCTTTAAGATATAACATTATCTCATCCTCGCATGGAAATCACAGGCCCATCTGCTGCTTGGATATTTCTGCTTTTACACACAAGTCTGGGTTATGTCTTGATGTGTTTTGGATATTTCACATCACTAACGGCCTTCCTTCACCAGCATTGTTGCAGTGCATCCATAACACCTTTGCTTGCTTCCTTGAAGTCGTGCATTATATGCCATCACATTTCCTCTGACCTCCTTTTCCTTTCTCTGTTCCCTTGCTCGCCTTTGATGCGTCTCCCCTCCTCCTCCCTTCCTCCCCCCTGCTGTGCCCTCCCCTCCCTGTAAGTAAATGCACTACTTTGTCCGTCTTGTTTTTCCTGCACACGCACAAAAAAAGACACAAAACCCTCTCACACATTGGTTTCTAACAGTGAAACATTTTAGAGACCAACAAGAAAAAAAAACCAACATCATAATACGTTCTACAATGTCTCGCTGATCCTCTCTCCGTCAGACAAATCTGCCTCTCCAACAGCCAATAAGAGTAAGACCAATGAGAACCTCGTCAATTCCAGTCGCCTTTCCACCTCCCACTGTAACGGGATTTATCACCCGGACTCCAACTACTACCCATATACTGGCTCTCCAAAAGGTACCGCTCCCTCTCTTTCTGACACAAACAGAAAACCGTATTTATACCAAACGTAAATACATCACATCTAGGCCCTCTTTTTCTTCCATCTCTCTCTCTCTCTCTCTCTCTAGTCTCCAAGGTGAGGAGGTTTTCGTCTGGAGGAGAGGAGGATGGATGGAATCACAATATAAACAAGGTAAGAAAGGAAGACATTCTCCTGCTTCTCCCTTTTATATTTTAAGCGTGTGCGTTAATATTTAATGAGCCAGTTAATTAAAAGTTCCTTTCCAACCTCACCCACCGGACATGATTAGGTCAAGCTTCAATGCTCCTCACTTCACATTCTTCCCTCTATCTGTCCAAACAACAACCATCGCCATTTTCTGTCACCATCTATCAACCCATGCATCCATCCCACTCAACCATCTCTCATTGCTTCATCTATCTGTCCATTTGTCCGCCTTCCTTTTAGGTCCTTTTAACCTAATCCTTCTATTCCTTCCATCCTCCCATTCTCCTTCCTTCCCTCTCCACAGGGAATTGGCAGGATGATCCTGAAGGAGGAGATGAAGGCGCGGTCAGGTTGTCACGACAATGACCCGTGGGGAAGCAGACGCAGTTCCCGCTGTAGCAGCAAGGAGGCGCTGAACAATCTGGGATTCACCTCCTTAAATGGCTGTAAGTCTGTGTGTGTGTGTGTGTGTGTGTGTGTGTGTGTTTGAAGGTAAATTTTTGTAGATTAATTCCATTTATTACATGTTGCATACTTGACAATACTGTGCATGACTAAGAGTCAGCTCTTTGTGTTTGTACAAAGGCACAGCAGTGCTAATGCATGCTAACATGCTGGTATAATTTTAACCATGTTCACCAGCTTAGTGTAGCTTGTTAGCATGCTAACATTTTGCTAATAAGCATTTACTACAAAGCAGAGTTGAGGCTGATAGGAATGTCATTAGTTTTCAGATATTTGGTAAATACAAGTAAATATAAGTTTGACCTGATAATGGCGTTAGATAAAAAGTAAAGTGATCACCAAAGTTATTACATTAAACACAATTTCATATTAATAGTCTTAATAGTTAAGATATTTCAATTTCACCAACATGGTGGACCAACAGATGCAGATCTCAATTCTAGTAAGACTTTTCCTAGTTAAATAAAGGATAGGAAAGAAATGGTTTTCCAAAGCACATCATAGCCTTTTACCAAAGATTGCATTTATCCAACCTTCAAAGCAGTAATCCATCAAAATGAAATTGTATTCCACTTTATATGTTTTTGCGTTTTTTAGAGGTATATTATGATTCAAAGGAAGGAAGGGGAAGAAAATGATCATTACTAATTAAGTAGCATCCTTCATGATAAAGACTGTGGGAAGTTATAAATATCAGTTTTCCATATGTGCACGATGGCATAGACTTAAGTCTGTATTTTCAGCTTCAGACAATGATAGGATGAAGCCACTGTGATTGAACTTTGCAAGTAGACTTTCAAACTGTACTTAGTTGAACTCAAAGCAATTGAAAAGTGGTAATAAGTCAAGATAGGCTCTGCTCTGAAAAGTGCTTTTCAATAACTTTAAGGACTGTAAACATCGACATGGACCTTTAAGGTTGTATTATGATTGAGATTGTGGTTTAGGTTGAAAGACACTTCAGTCAGGTAATGCTGATGATTGGCTCTGTGCTGGTGAAAGTTAGAGATTAGGAAATGAGTATAGTCACCTTTATAGGAGGAGGTGTGTGTGTGTGTGTGTGTGTGTGTGTGTGTGTGTGTCGTTGTGATGCTGAGCAAGCTGTGTTGCGGGGAGTTTCCCACTTCTGTATTAACTCTCCTATTGATCCCATTCCTCATTGCTTTCAGCACATATATACGGGCAAGACAAAGATGGAGAGACTCGGATAGTGGAAGAGAGAGAGAGAGAGTGTTTAGGTGTAGGTCAAATGGGTATTAAAGGGAGGGTGTTATAACAGGAGAAACAGAGAGAGAGAGAGAGCGAACGAGAGGGAGAGGGAATACATTTAAAAGAAAGAGAGAACCAAAGAGAGCAAGTGAGCAGCTAAAGCAATTTGGAGCTGTTCAGAGAAGATGCATGACACGAAGCCAAGAGGTAAATCAGGGTCAGAGAGCGGTGGGAAGAGAGGGGTCAGACAGGGAGAGGTGTATATAATGTAGGTGTTTAGTGCTGCGTAATCACTGTGGGTTTATAGTGTCTGCTGTTATTATACAGATTAGAAACACAGTGAGAGGTGTGTGCTCATCTATTCTTCAGAAGAGGCTAATTCCAAAAAGGGATGTCCACCGTTTGCTAGAAGCGACATGAACTCCCATTAAATAATTGACACTTGGTGACTTAATTTAGCTGTTTCGTAGATTTTGGTTCATTTTGTGGCCACGCTAGCAGAATGGCCCTAGGGATCGCAGTGTCGGCCAGTCAGTCCACCACGTGGTCCAGGCTGGAATATCTCAACAACTGCTGGATGGATTGGCATAACACCTTGTACAAACATTCATGGTTCCCAGATGATGAATCCTAATGGCTTTGGTGATCCCCAGACTTTTCTCTCAGTGCCACCATCAGCTTAACATTTGTGGTTTTTAACTGAAATATCGAGTGGATCGCCAGGAACTCTGGTGCACACATTCATGTCCCCCGAAAGATGAATTGTAATAACTTTGGTGATCCTCCTGACTTTTAATTTAGCGCCATCATGTCAACATTTCAGTTTGTCCAAAACTTTGCTTTATGACTAAATACCTGCAAAATCAAAGACATTATGTTGTGCTTTGTGTTTAGTTCTGATTGCTAACACACTAAACTAAGATGATGAACATGGTAAAGATCGGCATGTTAGCATGATGCCGTTAGCGTTCTGCTCAAAGCTCCACTGTGCTTCAGTTCAGCCTCACAGAGCTGCTAGCATGGCTGTAGACTCTTGTTACTTCATCAATTTGATAATAGAATTAAAAAAAGGATAATCTATTCGCCATCTTATGTTTCATATTCCAACACCCATGACTGAGAGAAATAATCTAGTTGCAGCACAGACCATTACATTTACAAAGTGCAGTGGGTGGATGCCATAAACATGTGCATTTTTAACACGGGTTGCCCGATACTGCATGGGTGTGCTAATGCGGCTTCATTTTGTATATGATGTGTCTGCATGTTGATGCTGTCAGGGGGCTCGCAGCTGATGTTTTATAGATGTCCCACAGCAGCTGGCCTTCTTTATTTCCCTTCCACTGAAAACTCACTCCCTCATTTTGGTTTACTGTTTGTCCTCATACTTTAACTATGTGATGGGTTAACACAGTCTGATATACAATCTTCACATAATGTTTACACTATTACTACAGACATATATAGACAATATATAGACTTTGAATTAACATGTTGATTTTTTTTTTCATCATCACCACTGGGTTTCTGCAAGTAAAATACAAATAAATAAGAGAAGAGTTACTCAATGAACATTTTTTTAGTTTTAAGCTTTAGGTTTAGGTTAGGTTAGGTTTAGCTCTAGGTTTCCATCAGGGGCAGGTGCAGGTGTCTGGAAACAACAGCTAATAAATACCAGGTGTGCCAGCTGATTGCTAATTGGATCCATATTTTATGGATCATCATGGTGTAACTGGAGGGTTTTTCCAACACAGTTTTAATGAACAATTTTAATACAGCAAAGTTCTTGAATTGAGACTATTGACATTTTGGACTCAAGACTCAAGACTTCTGATACAAGAGCTTTTGTCTCTCTCTCTCTGTTCTCAGCTCCCAAGTCCGTCTACAGTGCAGACAGCGGTGAGTGGTTCATCAGTGTGTTTTGATCTCTGAGGTCATCTCAAGGGGACGACGATTCCCTTCATCCTGTCCGTTCTGCTGTGACAGCGGCAGAGCTTTAAGTGGGAGATTGTTACACACAGATTGGCACACACAGACACACACACACACACACACACACCCTTCAGTTCTTTTTGGGTTACAGGTGGGAAGATGAATGGTGCTGAAGCTAAGGCTCGTGTTTATCAGCTTTTCTTTAGCGCTGATCCAGGATCACAGACCTGAACTCCTCAGCCATCTGTTTCATGACCTACAGTTACACACTGCACTTTTGATTATAAAGATAGAGGTGTTTTATGAGACCACATTATAGACACTTTGCAATAAAATGCATGTTATGCAGCGGCATTTTCTTTTTATGTGTGTTTTCTTGTGGTCTCTTCACCATCTCTTTTACTGCTCTTGTGTAGATTCTAACCCAATAACATGCATGCAGACAGTCATATAATGCCTTGATCATGCCATTAGAACAGGATAACTGCTCCAAAAGCTTAACTAAGAGGATTCAAATGTCAGCAGTGATTATAGACCAGCACTTGTACTATAAAGACACTGATAAATGAGATGCTTAGGCTAGTAGTTTTCACACTGTTTGGCATCAGGGTACACTTGATGAAACAACCATATTTCTTAGATACACACCATGACTAATCTATGAAACTGAATCTCATTTCTTGTTGAGAGAGAGAGGGAGAGAGGGAGATGAAAAACCTGTTATAGTTCAGTGCCTCACATGCTGTACAGTAGCTCTACACACCGGCCAGTATTCTACTGCATCGTGGCGTTTTGTCCCAGCTCTTTGACATCGCTGTGTAATTTAATTCTCTTCAACGCCAGAGTGAACAAGAGAGAAAGTCTGAAAGAGGAGAGAAGGAGCAAGAAATGAGAATAGAGGGAGGAGGAGGGGGATGAATGATGAGGCCAAGAAAGGAACATATTGAAGAAGAGGCAAGTGAATGTAGAAGTGGCAAAGACTTAAGGGACATGTCAGTGTGGCTCCACCGCCCTCTGCTGCTTCCGCTGCAGAGGTGCACACCACAAATAAAGGCCAGCCAAAGGATGCTCGGATGCTGGTGGTTACCACTGGTTACAAGAGAGATGCGACCATGCAGGAAATAGATTCATGTTATCTGTGTGGTCCTAGGGTTTTCATATTAAAATATAAGGGGGAAGCAGCAAGAATATCAGATTCCTCCAACATGCTGACTTGTGAATGTGGCATGTTTCCGCAGGTAGATGTGCTGCAGTTTGTATTTTTGTGTTTTATTCATTTGTATTTAGGATGTAAATGTAATAACCAGAGGTTGAAAGAGCACATTTAAACAAGTCATCCCAAGCTACAGGTGAGGTGTTTGTTGAGACACTGATTGCTGTGCTTCCAAAGTCAATCTATTTTCTAGTCTGTGTGTGATAGGAGCCACATTTCTTCATCAGGAGTCTGTCAGGTGGGGGTTCGGGAGGCAGTGTGTAGCCTTGAGGTTTACAAAGCTGTTACAGTACGTGACAGGAGAGCTGCTGCTTTGTATTGTATGCACCAACATGGGAGAAACTGTGATACCCCAGTGTGATATTCTCAGAAACTGGATGACAAAGATGTTAGAAACCCTTTTTTAAATCCCTCACTAACAGTCAGTATAGTGAGGTACTGTGGTCCTCTTGACAAACTGAGTATGTTTATATTATTTTGCATTATTCTTCTTGCGTTTGTTTATGGTTATGTATTTATGCTTGTTCTTCCAGACTCATACGTTGCCAAATCGTCCTCGTTGCCAGGCTACGGCAAAAATGGGCTAAACAGGGTGAGCAGTCATGATTACTGGTTGTGTGTGTGTGTGTGTGTGATAGAGAGAGAGTGAGAGAGAGTAAGACAGGCATGGCCATTCACTAAACCGTAAGCTATGGCAATTGTAACTGTATAGCTCATTTCTTTCAGTTTATGTCCAGAGACAGCAACTAACAACATTATGTGAAGAGTTAATGGACAGAATACCGCTTAAGAGGCTTGTTTATAGATATATTATTTTAAGATTTCTTTGGACTTTGCTTGATTGTTTCCCTTCGTTATAATGATGAGATAAATCTTCTCGCTCTGTGTTTGCTATACTGCTCTTGTTGTGTTCTGGCAGCCCGGGAGTGCCGGTGCAGATTATTACCAGTATGACAGCAGTAATGCAGTTAATTGGCAGATCAGAGGTAAGCCTGTTGTACAGCTTAAATCTGATTATCTCCAGTTCCTCCAGGTTTCTTCCCATGTACCTCCCCTCCTGCGTGTTATTCAGCGTCAACATAATATTGGAATGGAGGTGACAACAAACGCAACAGTTTACTGATACTGTGTTTTCTCTTCTCCTTTTCTTTCAGAATACAAGGTAAGACGCTCTTGCGAAAGCTGTTACTGAGCCAAGAGCGAAAAGTCTGGATCAATGGATAATAGATAAGGATGATGTGTTGCCTTTTTAAAGTTCATATTGAATGATGAATCCATCACACTCAGTAACACCCACTTGAGTCCTTGAAATTTTACTCTTTTTTTTTTGACAGCAAAAAAAAACAAACAAAAAACAAAGGTTAATGGCATTTACAATACTGTGACAAGTAGCAAGTTCACCAGCTTTATTTAAAAAAAGTGTTCTTCTTTCTCCTGACTTTTTGGTGAAACCTGCCCCACTGTTTTATGTAGAATAAACATCATGTCAAGGTGTGAAGATCATTAAAGAAAAGTGTGCTTTTTTGGTTGCACCTCCACATGCAACAGTTTTTGTGAAAATATGCAACAATCTGCCTCTTTAGGAATAATGGGTTGTAAGGTTTAAGCACACTTCTATTTTAAGTCCAACAAATCTGATTGACAAACTACAAAATAGATTAATACATTCCAAGGGTCGAAAACTTGGAACTTGTCAAACTTATTATGTGTATTTGTCGTTATCGTGAGTGATTGGGACAACTTAATCCATTTAAGGTAGAAATACTAAATACATAAACAATGATTTTTAGAAAGTGTCCTCTCTTTATTAAGAAGAAAGGGAAAAACAAAAACCATGTCAACACAATCAATTTCTCTCATTTATTTTAGCTTTATCATTGTTGTCAGTGCTGCATTTAGCCACTAGAGGCTGACAGAGAAAGACAATGGTCTGCCTGTTTTTATGGTGCTGACATATTAAAATCCTAGCTGCTTTATTATGAGTTTTTAATGGTGCATTTGAATCATGTAAAAAAAAACATTAAGCATTGACATCATCAGAGAAAGTCCCCTGAAGGAACATCTGAAAACAGTTAGATTGTATAGAAGCGGTGTTGCTAATGCTTTATTAGAAATACAGTGTGTGTGTGTGTGTGTGTGTGTGTGTGTGTGTGTGTGTGTGTGTGTGTGTGTGTGTGTGTGTGTGTGTGTGTGTGTTTGTGTATGTGTGCTAGATCTACCCATATGAGGCCCTAATCGTGTCAGTCAGAGGGCAGCAGCGTCTCCCTAGTGATGTGGACCGAGCCAGACTGGAGGTAAGCTGCTACAGGACTCTTTTACAAAATCTACTTGAATAACTGTCTTTTAGAGTAAAGTGAACACCCAAATAAAAAAGGTGCAAGACTGCGAGCCTAATGCCCAGTTTAGTTGAGGTTTCAGTGTCCACAATACAAAAGTATTGTCCACTATGAAGAGGGTAGCCTACTGGTGTTTTTACACTTTTTAGCCTTCGCCAGTAGTGAAGCTAAAACATGAACACAGTTAATTCCATGGAATATTTTCCTCTGGACCATAGTTTGACAGAATGACCAACCCACTGATAGAAGAGGAAAACTAAACACACAGCGAGCCAAGTGTGCATATAGAGAACATCCTGCTGTTGGTTGACTGAGGTTGAAACCAGTCTGCCCTGTTGACCTATCTTAAAGCAGGACTTAGAGTGAAGCCATGATAGTGTCTCATGAGGCTGTACTGAGGTGCAGTGGGGCTTGGAGCCAAATGCTACTGCTAGCATGCTTAGGGTTAGCAGATATAATGTTTACCATGTTCACATCTTAGTTTATTATCTAAAGTGGAAGAGAATGTCAATAGTTTTGTAGGTATTTGGTTAAAAGTATTGGACAGATTGATGATGATGGCGCTAGAGGAATTGTCAAGGGATCCCCAAAGTAATTGGACTTCATCCTCTGGGGACCATGAATGTCGACACCACATTTCATGACAATGCTACATAGCAGTAGTTGACATATTTCAGGCTGGAACAAAGTGGTGGACCACCGACAGGCCGAGAAAAATCAATATTATTGAAATGTTATTTTTTATTGATTACATTTCTACACACAGCGATTCATTGGCTTTTTACATGAAGCTATTTGAAGCAAGCTTATGAATATAATTGACTTTCCCTTTTTAAGTTGCTGTGCCTCCTCTCTCCTCCCAGCGTCACCTCTCACCAGAGGAGTTCTACAGAGTCTTTGGCATGTCCATGTCAGCCTTTGATCATCTTGCACAGTGGAAGAAGAACGAACTGAAGAAACAAGTCCGACTCTTCTGAAAAAAAATGAAGCCGCCAGAACCGTCCAACTAACCCAATGCAGGTCCACCGCCAACAGTGTACTCTGAAAAGTAGCCCCCAGAAAGGCCCCCTGACCCCAGACTGACTCTGCGCCACAGTGGAAAAGGAACTGCCTGAAATAAAAGTCTCTCCTCCGTTGAGGCCGTAAGAGCAGAACTGTTGGCCTCCTGATCTTGGTGTGCTTTAACTAGTGTGTTCCTGGACTTCTTACGCAATACATATGAAGTCTGCCAACTGGCAAAAAATGTACTGAGAGGAAGAAGAAGAACATGACTGCCTTGAGAGGCAGCATATGAGCCACACAATAGCCATAAAGTTAATGAGCAGAGGGAGGAGTCGGCTGCTTCCCCCTCTCTTCTACCAGCAGATGGCAGTGTGGTAACAGGAACACCAGTTTGGCAGTCCGATACTTGACCAGGCAGACTGTAAGCTGTGGTACAGTGTACCATACTGAGGGTATGCCACACGGAGCCAAACTTCCATTCATGCTGAAAATGAGGGGCGCAGTTTGGGAAGCAAATGGGCTGCCTGGAAGACGGAGTTTTAGAGTTTTAGACAGACATTTTCCTCAGCGACTCACAAGCTGACAAGACAGGCGGACGAGAATGGTGTGATTCTCAACGTGATGATTATTAAACGTGAGGCACACATGATGTTTTTATAATGTGGTGATACTGAAAACCAAAGGTTTTCCTCTTCTTTTTTTTATGTACTGGCATGTGTTTCAGTTTTTTTTTTTTTTTGTGAAGCCATATCAGTGTTTAGAGTTCTTCTCCATGACATGAGCAGACTGTACAGTTCCCTGAAGGGGTTTCTGAAATATGATGTGGTTGCAAGGTTTAATGTGAATGAACTGTGTCATGGCTCTGAGCTCAGAGATGTTAGTGAAATTTAGAAATCAGGTTTTAGTACTACACACATTTTAGAATAAGATATCAGTGTTTGATTTAAAGAAATCAACTTTTTTTTTATTCATAATTGCAGCTGCACTCGTGACAAGCTCATAACTGCTGGATTACAATTAAACCAGACTGAATCATGTTTGTGGTGTTTGTTTGTGTGTGTGTGTGTGTGTGTGTGTGTTTGTAGTTACAACAAATGACTAATAAAGGATTTCCATGGATGATTATTCAGAAGCGCCCTAAATAAAGACCACAGACAATTCTGAAGTGAAGGAAGGAAATAGGAAGAGGTGAAAGAAAGAAGGTGGAAGTAACGAGGAAATAAATGTGTGAAGAGATAAAATGAGAAAGATGCAAAGAGAAAATAAATGCTTACGAAGAGTTTAATCAAGAGTTGACGGGCATCACAAAATCAAGTGTTGCTAAAATGGATTTGGTAGGAACAGAAAGTGTTGTAATTTAATGTACAGGTCTGTCTGTAAAAACCTGCTGAATAAATGGTTGAAGCATCACTATTTTATTACTTATTGTCCTCATTATTATTCATGAACCTTGAATGTACATGATGATAGTTGGGATGGTGAACAGGCTTGTAGTTTTTGGGTTTAGGGTTCATTGGGACCAGAAATGTTGGACTTTATCGTAATTTCATGAGCTGCGATTTAATTTGCTCTGTTTAATATAATATCGTGGTCTCAAGGGATTACATGTCCTCAAATGTGACTAGTGTGGCCTCAATATGTCTCTGTGTATAGTCATAGCATGAAAAATGTGTGGTTAACCCAATACCTGGTAGAATCGCTGAGACTAGCACTAGGACCCGGAGGAGTCCTGGATGATGAACCAGCGGCCGCCGAGTCGAACTATAAACTGTAGCCGCCGCTCTGACTCACTTGGCCGCACAGAGTCTGACAGAGCTCCGCTGTGTCTGTGGAGAACACGCCTCACGTGTTTCTAACCGTCGCTTTTAAATGAAACAACTAAGGGATTATTCCTGGAAATAAGATCCAAACGACATGGACTCCAAACGCCAAAGTGGTGAGTAGCAGTCTCTCTTTTAATGTCACACGCTCATACTTCTGCTGCAAAGAACTACAGTAACCGTTTAATAACTTTATGAAGATGCATCCTCCATGAATAGGAAGGCATATGTTACATACATTTAAAGTTTAAGGAGATACATAGATAAGCCATTGTGGTCACACACAGGATAAATAACTAACTAAAATAGTCATCACCATACTTCTTAATACCATACTCACTTAAACATCAGAAGACATTAGATGCAGTCTGACATTTAAAACAACAGAGATCCAACAGTGTTATTTTATTTGACTTTTTATTAAACACATCTGAATGGAAGAAACATCAGTTTGCCGAGTGCGCCTCGCGCCCTTAACGGGGTAGTGATGTCATACACATACACGCCGGTTGGTGCGCTGTGTGTGTGTGTGTGTGTGTGTGTGGATGGAGGGAGGAGGTGTCCTCGCTCAGGTAAAAGTGATGCAATCCGACACCAACACAAGAAGTGCCCCGTTGGAAGCCGCACTGCTGGAAGTGAAGCTGCTGCAGCAGCGACTGAATGGCTACTCTGTTTCAGAGCCTGCAGGCCACAGTGCTGCAAACAGGAAGCCGCATTATGTGACACCAGGTGATGAAGCACTGGCCCCCCCCCCCCAAAAAAAAAAAAATCTGGCAAACGAGGATCAAAAGTGACTATGTTGAGGGAAACAATGGCCATTATGGACAAACATCAGTCAGAGGAAAAGTATTCATTCATGCTTCCTCAAAACCAATTACGTGTTGCCTACAGGTAATTGGTCTAATAGGCCCATTATTAAGGCATGGCATGTATTTCCACAACAATGATGTCAGTTCCCTTAAATAGAAGGATGAATTCAGGTAAAAGAAATATCTCATCATACTTTTAGAAGCTAAACTCCAGTCAGATTCAGCCAAAACTACTGACACTGTTCAAAGCCCCAGATCAGCCATCATCATGTGATGATGATGACGGTGATCGGCACTAAATCACTGCACTGTGGATGCACTATATAACATATACTACCAATGTGATATAAGTCACATCAGATCATGTAGTGTTTGTTAATAGGTCTTTTTCATCAGACATTTTGACATAGCACAGGTGTAAATAATATTTACGATGGCTCTTTTCTGTTCAGGAGGTCAGTGAGGAAGCGCAATACTAAGACGCTGGAACCATCATTAAATGTATTATGTTTTAATATATTACTGAGCTTTCCCAACCTGTCAAAATCACGTCTTCCGTGAAAAAGACCTACGAAACACTCGGACACTAGCAGCTTATACAGTACAACCAAAGTGCTTTGTGGCCAGAAAGTTGTGTAGTTGTGAAAATATTCTCTCTGTGGATAAAAAAAACAGGAGTAATTGATAATGGCGTCCCGGGACAATATCGCAAATGCTGCAACAAATGGGAGAAATTTGTAGAAATTGAAATTGAAAAATCTTACATGTATACAAGGAGGTAATAAACTGTATAAACTTGTATAATAATACTTGTTACTGTATTTGCACGCCCACATACTGACAAACCAGTTCTCTGTTTAACAACTGTCACAAGCCTTGACCTCGACTATGGTTCACTTACATTTCCTTTTCCCTTTTCCTCCTCCTCGCCCAGTGATCCTCCACCCTCCCCCCTCTTTCCAGAGAGTCCAGACATCTTTCTTGATTTCATTTGAAGGGATATCTCAGAGGGCAGAGGAGCTACTTTGCCTCTGTAAACTCCTTTTCACCGTTTTGGTTTCTGTCACACGATTGAAAGTGAGCTCGGCTGCAAATCTACCGCAGCTCAGCTTTCTCTGACATAACATCTTGTACATGTCACCCATGTTGGTCTGGTGTGGGTGGAAACTAAGCTCATGTGGTGATAAAACTTCTTCTGCCAAACAGGAAAAAACACTGGATTGTGTTTTTGTCCAGCTGACGGTTATATTATCACCGTCAGCACCGTATCACTCCTGGGAAAAAACAACCATAGAATATTTTGGTCTGTGTCTCTGTGTGTGTGTGTCTGGTTTTTGATATTTTGTGTTAATTAGAGGTGCTGGAAGGCAGATTTTGTTTACAGTTGCCAGTCTTAATGTAAAGATAAGCTAACTGTCTTCTGGCTCCAACTTCATGCATCAGAATTTTCTTAATTATCCGAGACATGTGGCTTCCCCATGGTCACTACAGCGGCTAAATGGCTCTTCCTCACCTGGTAAAACCACAGCACAGCTCCTCTGTTGCCCGTGTCTCCTCGCCATTTACTATCTGAGGAAAGTGATAAGATACTGAAAGAATGTGAAAATGATTTTCCCCCCAGCTGTTTCTTTTTAAAGATCTTGCCCAGCTTGGTTCAGGACGGGACCTTTTAAAGTGTCTGACTGAATACTAACCCGGGGCGAGCAGTGACACCATCTACTGTCACGAAAATATGAATTACTGAATCTCTGAAGTAGACTTTTGTCTCAGAGGGAGCTGCTGGGGCCGCCAAGACTTGAACTCTGACCTCCATCTGAATAGGATGGGTGTCTGGAGAAGGGATGGAGGGAGGCGGGCGAGGGAAAGGAGTTAAAAGGAGAGGATCAGAGAGGGAGGAGGGAGGGAGAGCAAGAAAGGAGTGGAAGGGAGAATGTGGGATCTGGAGGGACCCCAGCATCTGGGAGTGTGGGGGAGGCAGGAAGAGGGCGCCTGCTGCACTTGGAGGCTTGAAATTCTCTCAACTTGAAAAAGGCACGAAAAGCGTATGTTTGTGTCACATAGTTGTGTCAACATAGTTAAGAAGGGAAAGGCAAGTCAGGGTGGAGGTTAGCCTCGGATTGGTGTGATTGGTGGGTTAGACACGTAATGGATGGGAGTGAAAGCCGCCAGGTTAGGAGGAGGAAAGGATCCTTTCTCTGACAGCCTGCCGCCCATGAGCATTATGTGGTGAGATAAACAGCAGCAGCAGTGACTAGTACTTGTTTTGTTCTGAGCTGCAACCAAACAAATCAGTTCAAATGAGAGTTGCATGGCTCAGGTCTCATGACTGACCTTCTTCGAGAAGTCTGTCTGTGGAAACACCAAAAAATTTATGTAGAAGAACGCACACGCATAACAACGCACACAAACACACATTTTCCAAAGTACTCTTGTGACTGTATGTTTTCTCCGTATAGGATGATGTCACTGTTTTAGACAGTAAATGAATAGTGCGTGTGACCCTGTGAGTTCAGTGAATGTGTCAATCAGCAAAAACAATTGAAGAGGAAATCTGTGCTCTCTCTCTCTTTCTCTCTCTCTCTCTCTCTCTCTCTCTCTGTGTGTGTGTGTGTGTGTGTGTGTGCGTGTGTGTGGAAAGGGGGTTACAAAGATCCCTCTGTGGGTGAGACTGACCACAAGCCTCCAGAACAGCTGATTCTCAGCCTTTGAACCCTCCGGTCCCGCCGAGAGAATGAGAGAGAGAAAGAGAGACAGAGAGAGAGAGAGAGCAGATTAATGGATGGCCTTGACTGTGTAAAGTTAGACTTCAAGAAACAGAAAATAGACCAAAGTCTGAAACTCCATCAGCTCACTACTGGCTTTGTTTACACTGAGATTGATTTCATTGAATTTTGTGCTTGTTTTGTTAGACTGTGCTGCAACATTTCCTAGAGAAGTGAAGTACAACAGATCTTTAATTTAAGGAACGATGAGGAAACTTCTCAACTGCTTGTTCAATAGATGGTGGCAAAAGAATCTGGAAGCAAACGTGTGAACACAGATGGCAGGAGAGTTTAGGACAACGGACGACGTCGGGACAGAATGAGAAGCAGCAGGGTGTAGAGAAATGGAAAAAGAGTGAGGGGAAAGTGGGAGGACGGGCGAGTGCAAGAGGAGGTGAGACTTGCAGTAGGATGGAGGAGAGAGTCAAGACCAGGAAGGAGTGGAGAGAGGCTTCTGTCGACAGCTAAGACAGGAAACCACAGCTGCTGGCCGAGAAATACTACTACACACACACACACACACACACACAGCTGCCGAAGATATATCCTTTAACCCTGAATGCCCATGGATCGAGACGATGCAGCTGCGTTGCACCACAGCCCTTATATTGTGTGTGTGTGTGTGTGTGTGTGTCAGTTCCTGTTTTGTTTTTTGTTGGAGTTTTCTGAGATTGTATTGTTTGCTCTGGTCTTGTGGAGCATTGTGGTCGTCTAATTTTGGCCCTTGCGGAGACAATAGAGTATTGTCAGAATGTGGGGGGGCGGCGGAAGAGGCTATGAGAGAGTTAGGGCTTTTCTCTCACTCTTTGTGTGCTCACTCTGTGAGAACTTATTTTAACTTAACCCTTGTACCAGTTCTTTCACAAGGATTGCATATTTTTCTGTGTATTTCATCCTTACGCATTTTTGTTTACCTGCCACTAGAAAGTGGTTTGTATTTTTAACATTTATTCTCACACATCTGATGACTCACTCCTGTAAGAACGGCAAGGGGTCAAAATAGCCTTTTTTTATTCTTAAAGTACTTTTTAGACTTAAAGTAACACAAAATCTAATGTCCCAAATTGAAGTTCCAGCATCCCTACTGAAGTGTACTTGAACTTCCGGTCACCTTTGTTTCTATTTTGAGTAAAATTACATTGTAGATTTTACAATTTTACTGACAAAGATTAAATCTGTCCCCAAAATATTGTTCTTGGCAGCGTGAAAAAAAAAAGCCACTAAAAGAGCACGTGATAAAACTTTCCAGTGAAACCCAAACTGATATGAAATGATTTTAGAGTTAGCAGCTTGTACTCAGAATAATGCACTCCACCTGTTTCATGGCAGGAATAACACCATCACATTAATAGTGGCCAACATCCAGTATTTAATTTAAAATACTACAGACCTAGAGAAAAGTTTTCTTAAAAGTTTTCTCCTTAAGACCCAAACTAATATCCTTCATGTGAAACGTCTTATGAATGAAGCTGAATGAACTGACTCCGTGCCCCGGCAGTCTGGTATATATATAATATATATATCTTCATCTATATCTAGTGGAACTACAGATTTTCTTCTTTACTTTGGATGTATTTCCTTTAGGGAAAGGAGCTCCTGCCCCCTCCTCACCTCCCTTTCTCTCTTTTCCTCTGACCCCCCCCACCTCTCTTTGTTGGCAGGATGTGTGAGTGTATGGCAGAGTTTTTGGAACAATGTCAAGGTCAACAAAACACACACACACACACACACAGACACACAGGATGTCAACATTGAAAATGAAAACACTTATTTTTCAAAGAAAGCTTGAAATGTCCAAGCTGAAAGTAGGACTTGGATCTGTGGTGGTGCAGGAAAAAGGCAACAGACTGACAATACACAAAAAGACTGACTATGAGGCGGACACAATAAATATGGCAATGTGTTAAGATGTTAAATATCTCCGCCCTGTCAGCTGTTGCAACAGGCGGTAAGCTGAGTTCCAAACTGACTCCATGCCCCTCGTGAACTGCCACATATGCTCGCACTTGCCTGCATGGCCTTGCATGCGAGTGTTAAATTGATATTTGATTCACAGGCATTTTAGCCATGTTAAGAGTCTGCAGAGTGGGCTATCCCATAATGACGTGATGGCGCTCAACGCCAATGAATATTTTATTATCATCCTGTTATAATAATAACAGGTTCTTTCGCATTTTTTTTGTGGTTTTCAGTGGTGATGGAGCGACTTGTGAACGAGCTAGGCTCCTTGCTGAAGATGCTGGACCACGAGACGCTCAGTCCTGCCACTACTGACAAGATGGCCTCCATACGTAACATCGTGGACTCGCTGCAGCTGTCAGGTACAGAATTAAGTCTCTGATGGAGGGGGCAGTGTACGTAACCTCTCTGTATCTCACCCAATTAGTATCATATTAGATGCAGTGATGCGACAAATCCCTTTAAAATGTAATTTATTGACAGCAACCACAATGGTAATATTTATCTTTAAAGCATAATACCTATATTTTGTATCAATTTCAATATGTGCAGTTGGCATAATGTAGCTTCCATCAGCACCTCATTCACAAAACTGTTAAAATAGTCAATTGCATTGGACCTAAAGCATTAAATTACTTTTTCATGCTTTTTTATTGTAATTTCACTGAGCCTGACTTGAGTCTTGTCCCATCAGTAAGTTACAAGTAGAATCAAATTTTAAGCTTCTGCAGATTTGACACAGGTAAGAACAACAAAACATAAAGTAACACAACGTAAAGTTTTACAGGGAAATGGTGACTTTTATTTGTCTAATTGAATCTGACTGAGCATGCTTGCAGTTTTTCAGCGGCCTCCTGCTTCACATTAACTCAGTGTGACACTTTCAGCCATTCAGCCAAAGCATTTCTGAGTTGAGCAATTTATTCAAGGTCACAACAACTGTGTTTATTTAGACAGGGACAGATTATTTCTTTCCTACTGCTCTTTATGCAGTTGGGCAACCTTCCTGTCATGAGCCAACACTGCTTAAGATACAGTAGAGAAATTGTAAATTAGAAACATGCAACACAATGAAGCCTCCATGACATCAAATCTTATAGAAGCCTTTACAGTAGGCACTTGTTTATCTGGGAGAATACAGGATGTCGTAGAGGATAAAGGGATTGAGGTAAGAGGATAATGAATTGTAAAGTTTAAAGAGGATGATGAGAGGAGGTCAAAGAAAGGAGAAAAGCAAAACATACTGATAGCACGCCCCCAAAATATTTTGAATGCAGATCCTCACTCTTTAGGGTTTTACACAACACATTAGCATATTCAACATCAGCTTAGCATTTTACAGCAACGTATTTCTCACACTGATTCTAAAACCTCCCAGAAAGTCTGGGAGGTTTTGCAAACGTTCACATGCATTTTATCACTTCATTTATCTTTGTCTTTCTAGTACAAAAACGTACAGGCTTCAATCTGCACTCGCTTACCATCTCACTTATTGTTTCCACACAATTTATTTGTCTTAACAAGCACGCTGATTGGTCAGTATTGATACTCGCTAAGTAGCACTCACTTCCTATTTGCTGTGTGTCTGCACACTCTGGTAATCCTGACTCTCCTGACCTTAGCGTAGACCACAATCCCAACCTTTGCTTTGATCCTATTTCCAACCCTTAATTTATCTTTTCCACAGTCAATGGGTCAGACGTCTACATGAACAGCTGTCTCTATGGCAACGGAACCAGCTTTGTAGAGTCTCTGTTTGAGGATTTTGGTGAGTAGACCTTCAAAGCACCTTTAAACCAGTTCAAATTAATAACGTCTACTAGTGTCGAAATTATATTTCCAATGTTCATACCTCAACATCTACCACAATACAACTGTATTGTACCTACATATTTTATTTATGATAACATTAAGCCTCTGTTGTTCCACCAGACTGTGATTTGCACATGCTCAGTGCATCTCCAGTGGAGCAGAAAGAGCACAAAGAGGAAGAGGAGAAGACTCACCCTAATAAATCTGTAAGTCGTCTACACACTATCTACCTGTCAGTCCATCTGCCGTTCTTGTCCTCGTAGCTGACATGCTGGTTTAACTTTCACCTCAGACACCGACTGACACGCCCCCTCCTCTGCCAACCACCCCCCTTCCTGATGACTACTATGAAGAGGCTGTTCCTCTAGATCCTGAATCCACCCCTCAGTACTTTACCACCAATATTAACAGTTCTGTACACACTCGCACAAACTCAAAAACACCAAGTGAATTATTAAAAGTTTCTCTTTCTTATCTTTTTATCTCATCTCAACTCTTGTGCTTCTCTCCTGTAGCGTCCAGGAACTCTGTGGAGGATGCCTACTATGAAGATGCGGACAATAACTACCCCATCACCAGGATTAATGGACCTCCCAAAAACTCCTGTGAGTCTGCCCTCTCTTGCACTTATTCATGCTAGCAGTTCAGATTTACAAACGTAAACAGAGGCATGTTCGGACCATGAAGTACACAGAATACATGAACCAACAGAACCAGAAATTGTTTTGTAAATTAATAATTTTCTATTATTTTTGGTGCTCAGACAATGACTCCGATGCTCTGAGCAGCTCCTACGAGTCTTACGAAGAAGAGGAAGAAGAAGCCAAGAGGCGGGACCGACCTCAGGGATGGACGGCTGAGGAGAGCCCAGAAGGACCAGTTAGAGACTGCCACATCTGTGCTTTCCTGCTGCGAAAGAAACGCTTTGGCCAGTGGGCTAAACAGCTAGTTGTTGCCCGAGACAATAAACTGCAGGTAAACAGAGCTGTTTATGTTGTATGTTATGTTTATTTAAACTTTCAAACCAAAGGATCTAATGTATATCTGCTATTAATTACCAGAGCTAAATGTTGGAATTAAAAAGTTTGCATATCCCAAAAACTATTTAACAGGTGCTGAAACACACAGTAGACATCAAGGCAAAGTGCTCATGCTTCCTATCTTCTGTTTCTGTAGAACGTTTCAATCAATCAGGCACAAACTGCACTAACAAACACATTATGTACATATTGCAAATTGAAGGCAATCTACACCAGGTAACCGAACCGTGTCTTTTACATGGGCTGTATCCCCAGGCAAGACGCATATATGCATCTTCAGAAAACAATAAAGTGATCATTAATCACAGATGGAACACAAACAACAACATGATACATCGTCAGACAGAAACCCAAAAGGAAAAAGAAAGAAAAAAATTCCACAAATTATTTTTTGTATTGTAAGCTACACTACATTGTCAGAAGGCAGGAGGCTGGCACATTTGGATTTCTGCATCCACATGAAAGCTACAATTGTTACAAAATCTTCCTAAAAGGTATGCTAGTTACCTTTCATTCAGTTTCAGGTGAAATCCTTTTTACTGTAACCTCAAAACGACATTGCTAGACAATTTTCAAATGTTACATTTTAGTACCAAAGTCAAAAAGGATCAAATGATACATCAAAGTCTGTCTCTCTCAATCTCTCTTTTGCAGTGCTATAAAAGCATCAAAGAGAGCACTCCCCACACAGAGCTCCCGCTGAATCTGTGCAACGTCATCTATGTCCCAAAGGAAGGACGGAAAAAGAGGCACGAGTTGCGTTTCTCGTTGCCTGGAGGCGAAGCTCTAGTCCTGGCTGTTCAGAGTAAAGAGCAGGCCCAGCGATGGCTCAAGGTACATTTATTCATTATATCAGAGGACTGGTGCTGACAGACAGGAGTGGGGGAAGACACGGGGGGGATATGTTTGAGGAGAGAACACTGTGCTTTTGGAAATTAAGTTTTTTTTTTCTGGAACCAGGTGGTGCAAGATGTTGGCAGCCAAAGCAGCAATACTGAAGGACTGGACGGATCCACTTCTCCCATTATACAGAGGAAGTTGGAGCTCGACAAGGTGTGTGTATGTGTTTATCTACAGTATTTTCTTTGTGTTTTTGCCTCTGTATGTCATAAGATTTGCCCATAATGAGGTCCAAATGAGGCTCCCTGTGTCAGTTTCACAGTTCCCTCTCACCACGTCTGAGTTTGACCTTACTGAAATATCCATTTCTTTGTTTATTGAGGTGCATTTCATTCTGAATCTATACTTTTTACATTTCAACGTCTTTCGCTGACATCCCCTCTTTCAGCCCACGCATGACACAACGGTTCCTTTGGCTTCTAGTCACAAGGAGTGAGTGAGCTGACTGATTATTGTGGTCGCTGAGCTGGCAGGTTTTCAAAGAGCTTCATACCCTCAACAACGTCTTGGCACAAAGCTGCAGGGCTAGCGAGCTAAATGCATGGTGACATGGCAGTTACACCCCAAGTTGGTGGAACAGTTATAAAAATACATAAAGTCAATAAACCATAGGTCAAGAAAGTTCTGTGTCATTTTAGTTGACATGATGTTGCTCAGTTGAAGGACAGGCTTTGTTTAAACGAGATAGATATATTGTTAATGTGTGTTAATATGCAACATTCCTCTCATCTCCTTTAACGAGGAAAGAGAAGTAATAAAGGTTTTCTACTTTTTCTTTGCCAGGTGCTGCAGTGCGACCGGCAGGCATCAGACTCAGACAGCGGGCCAACAGCAGAGTGCCAGTCCACTGCACAGGGACCAGGACGGGACACCACTGACTCACTGAGTAGGTTTACCTTCACAAGCTAGCAATTATTGATTGATTGACAAACATTTTGCAATTTTTGTTCAGTGAATATAGCTGATGGATACAGCAGAGTACTCTTACATACAGTATTGGTGGTACATTATGTCAAAGTCATCAAAGTGACATTTAACAATAGATTTGGAGGAGGATAAAGGTGAAATGAATAAATTAGACCTCAGCTACAGCAAAGTTTTTGCCAGCTATAACCCAAACACACATGACATTGCTCTGCTAGCTAACGATCAATTCCAGTAAATAATGGCCGGGGTTAGCCAGCACTCAAAATCACATTTGATTGGATGCATTTATTTATCCACACCAAGTATTATTATTATCTAAAATATTTTTGCGTTCATTTCTCAAAAATGAAGGTTGTAATGTTCAGTTCTTGTTGAAACTGTCAGTTGTAGTTTGTGGTACTGCTGAATTGTATTTCATTATACTGAGAGGCGTTTAAAACATTTTTTTATTAATGAGGATAGACAAAATATTGCAAACATTTATTGTTGTTGATAAAATATGTACAATGTAAAAAATGCATTATCTTAAATGTTTCTTAGAGGAAGGGAACACTGGCTAAAATGTTGCATTCCAAAGATTTCCTGACACTCAATGTCTTGAAGTCCCCACAAGTACACACACACACACACACACACACACATACACACATACTTTTCCGAGTGTGATCAAAAGCACATACACAATTTTTGTTTGTCTATCCACAAAATCACGAAGGATAAACTAGGGGATCCGTGATCAAACACAGTGGTGTTGTTTCAGTATTCTTACAAACTATTTTCTGACCGAGCGGCTCTGAACCTAAAGAGACATGAGAGAGAGGGAGAGACAGGAAGTGAGGCACAAACAGATATGACATCCTTCCTGTCTTTTTCCTGCGATTGTCTCCCACTGACATCATAGGAAGCAGGGAGGACAGAGCGCTGAAACACCTGGCACATGCAGTATGGACACGCAAACACACTCCAGGGATAGGGTGAATCAATAAAAGACATCTCTTTTATTAGAGAAATTAAATACTATATATTGTTATTAAAGAGCAATGATTTGGTGGAGGTTGAGTATTCACAGGAATGTCTTTCACTTGAAAAGTTTTATTCTATTTCAGGGTTTTTTCACTAACACATATATAACACATACACGTATATCACATGCTCCTTGACTCTATGACCACATTGTCAGCACGGTCTGACCAGGGTGTGTTTGATTTCAGATAGGGCGAAGCGCGGAACGTTCTCAGAGCTGACGGGGTCAATGAGCCGAGCAGCAGGGAAGAAAATCAATCGGATCATCACTTTCTCCAAACGGAAACCTCCTTTACCGGGAGAGCCCCCTTCGTTTTCTGGTCACCATGACAACCCACGCTGTGGTGAGGACACAAATTCATCAAGAAGCTGTTTGGTTGATTGACTTGCTGGTTGGTTAGTTTGCTTTTTCAAGTGAATGATGGATGATTACAGTACTGTAAGCAGTTTTACATTAATGTTAAAAAGTAAAGGATAATTGTGGTTTGAAACTATTTGATGCCTCTGATATCCAATTCAAAAGAGTGAGAGAAGCCGCTGTAGGCAGAAAATTATGACCGCCATCGTGCTGTAAAATTATTGTAAGTGTTTCTGAACTCAGAATTGTATTCTGTTGAATTACTCAAATATATAGAACCTTTATTTACACTTGGTAGAAAATAACTCTTTCAAAAGTGTGCCAAGTTTGCATCATGAAAAGTAAACAAAAATGACATTACAGTAATAGGTTAAAAAGACCGTAAATCCTCCCTCAATAAAGTATATTTCATTGCCAATCTTCAAATAAATTTATGAAATAGTCACACAATTTGTTAACACGTCTGACACAGTAAAGTAGATTTTCCCTACAAACAGATACATTTGTTTTACAGTATAGAAAATATTTTCTTATTACTTTTAAGTTACTTAAAGGATATTTAAAGTGAATATTTAGACTGAAAAGTTCAACTTTGCTCACATTTTTGACTCCAGCCGTGAAATCACACTAAACATGTCTGCCATCGCTTTCACATTCCTCCTCCCTCTCTCCACAGGCTACCTCAGTGTGTGTCTGAGCGGCTCTTGGAAGGAGCGTTGGTGCGTGGTGCGAGACGGAAGCCTGTACCTGCAGAAGGACCCTGGAGACCAGCGGCCACCAGTCGTTGTGGTGCCGCTCAAAGGTGCAGAGGTGGTGCCCGGTGGCCTCGGCCCCAAACATCCCTTCTCCTTCTGCATCCGGCAGGCAGGCAACGAACTAGCTTCTTTAGAGGTACTATATAAGTTTGCTTTTCAATAATCTTTTTCCTGTCATTGTGGACACAGATGAGACAGAAAGTTAATGTGTGTCGAGGGATGACACACCTACATTTATCTGGAAACCAAGCAACTTTGTGTGTTTGTGTGTGTGTGTGTGTGTGTGTGTGTGTGTGTCCGTCAGACAAGCTGCTCAGAGGATCTCGGCCGCTGGCTGGGTGTGTTGTTTGCAGAGACCGGCAGCTCCACTCTCCCTGAAGAGCTGCACTACGACTACATCGACGTGGATACGCTCATTGACATACGGCACGCTGCCAGAAACTCCTTCCTGTGAGTCACTTCCTACAGTATATGTTTGTGTGTTTCTGCATGTAGTTATCTAGAGTTTTCTGTGTCTTTTCACAGCTGTTATCCTGAAATACATCTGTCTGTTTTTTCCTCTCAGTTGGGCCACTACCACTGCTGCTTCCTCCAGCAGTGCCTCAACAGACTCCAGAACATATGATGAGGTCTATGAAAGTGTTGCGGTGAGGAAACGTCATGTGAGCCAGTGATAAAATACAGTATCAGTAAACTTGGAGACGCTTTAAGCTTTCCGAGTCTTAATCAGCCTCTCTACACCCGCCACAGATCCTCTCTTCTTCCTATCATGTTCAGTTGCAGATTAATCTAAAATGACTTCAATTATTATGTGGATGGATGTTCAGGATTACATTACACACACAAATCTGCCTTTATGGCTTTCACTTTCACAGTTTAATAAAACATATAGATCCATAAAAATAAAATAGGCTCTAGAAATGTAAATGTTTTTCATACAGGAGGAGGATGTTGAGAGCAGAGCTGGGCAGGTGAGACGTCATGCCTCCTTCTCCAGCAGGGACTCTGAAAAGACTGAGCAACAGGCCGCCGTCAAGAGACACGCCTCCAGTGAGTCTCCTTTCGCCTCATGATTGATCAGACTGGCTACATAAAAATGATAGGATAGAAAATGTGACTGAAAATTGTTAGACACATTACATCTGACTTCTGATCTGGATTGTGGTGAAAAGGAAATGTCTGTCAAGCTCAATAACACATTTCTTCTCATCATACATCTGCACTAGCGTTGATCTGTCTGTTTGTATTCTGCCATGTATTCTGTCAGATGTAAATCAGTATGCACGGTATGGGAAGACGCGCGCAGAGGAGGACGCCAGGCGGTACCTGACACAGAAAGAGGAGCTGGAGAAGCAAAAAGAAGAACTCAGAAATGCACTGATTTCCCTGCGCAGGGAGAAGAAGGAGGTGAAGGAGGAGATGAAGAGCGTTACAGGTCAGTGACAAATCACACACGCAGCACTGTTTAAACTTCAGCTCGTAGCAGTACTAACTACACGTGTGTGTGTGTGTGTGTGTGTGTGTGTGTGTGTGTGTGTGTGTGTGCAGGCCATGGTGTGGAACAGCGGTTAGCCAAGCTGGAGATGCTGTGTAAACAGAAAGAGGAGGAGAGGGTGGAGCTCGAGCTCAGACTGACAGAGGTCAAAGAAAACCTGAAGAAATCATTGGCCAGAGGAGCTCTGGGTCCGCCCACCGACACCAAGATCAGCGTCAAGGTAGGTCGTTACAGCAGAGACCCTCTCTTGTATTATTCTTAGAAAACTATAAACTGTGAACCACTAAGAGAAATCCAAGAGAAAAGCTGTAATTTGCCACTTACCTTTGGTAGATG
>JAVQJD010076229.1:0-15105 GCA_036023655.1 Nannoperca australis
AGAGAGAGAGAGAGAGAGAGAGAGAGAGAGAGAGAGAGAGAGCAGGACTGTTTAACAACTCAATCACCACTCACTCAGCTGTCAAAGCAACCCTACAGCCAAGGTCACTAATAGGCGGACCCGGACACCGTCCTTTTGGACCCGGACCTATAACCAGTAAACTATTGACAATTATCACATTTTGACGTCTTCTCTTCTCATCTCTTAATTGTTTTTATGTTTTTAAGAATAGTTAAATAAATAAATGATGCTTCACAATAAATAAATATAACCTTTGATCGGTGATCAGTATTGGCCAATCCTGCTTCCAGCGACTGGTGAATCCTGATCAGAACACTGCAGCCTGGCCACAGAGTCTTCAAACGAAACTTCCTGCTTCATAAATTAGATGTCATGACGATGATGATAAAATGCTTAGACAAAGTCTTCTTTGAGCCACAACAGACAAAATATTTAGCAACTGAGCTGATCCAACATTTCTATACATGACCATAAGGAATGTTTAACGGCCTAATTAAGCCTTACGGTGAACATGTGTGGAAGCACCTGCTTGTAATATACTCTGGGTTAGTCATTTAAGCAGGTGTTTCCTTGATCGTATATTACATGACATTCTGTGCTGAATATATTCGAGGTATTTCTGCTTCCTCTCCCTACAGCTGCTTAAACACTGCTGCCTGAAGATGTGCGTAGAGCTGCAGTCTGCTTTCTATTGTAAACCTTATTGTGTCTGCTTGCAGTGAGTGACTGTTCACTGATCCATACTCAGAAATGTCTGTACATGAAACACAGGACAGCAACTTTAGTTTGCCATTTTAACAATGCTACACAGTATGGCCAAATATAAAGGTCCTACCATTTTGTTATGTGTCAGTATGCCCGTCACTCTTCTCCACATCTGTCTCAATCTTTCTTTCTGTGCACACGTTCTGTACGACGTCTAAATGCCAACAGTCGGCAGGTCTTTGGCAGGCTTCAACAATAATGGCCGGAAAATACCAGATCAGGCCAGTGCTCGCAAAAGTAAAAAACATTGCATCCTGAGCAACGTTACATCTGCTCTACTCGTCGAGACTCTGCTCTGCCTGTGTCTGTCTTCACACTCACAGTCCCACATATTATATGTTGTACGCTGTATATCACATATACAGCTGTATATACAGAAAACACAGGCAGGCTTGTTTATTCATAAATAAAACCACATACGACCGGATTATGATTTGTCTCCTTTCTAATAGAGTTTTATATTGTCAGCTGACTTTTCTAAACGCTGATGCAAATGGCAGTCTGAGTTTGTGAATGCAGCTTCATGCACCTGCACACGAGTGCCTGAACACCGTCAGGTACTGTGGATACAATGCCAGCGTGCGTCTGTTGAAGTTACGTTGTTGTTTTTTATTAAATCAACTTTTTCCTCCACTTTCCTCCACACCGAAGTTCAGTGAGTAGGCTACTAAGGGCTACCAGCAGCAATCCCTTTTTTATTTGGTAAAGAATTGTAACTAAACAAAGTTGACACAGACAATTTAACTTTGGCTGCCTCTGGAAGACCCTGTTTTGTTCTGCCTCAGAAAAAATGACTATTGGGTTTCTTTGGTGGAGGAGTGGGTAAGTGGGGAGATGAAGCCTGGAGGGACATGTGTATTCATAACACCAGTGCCTCTTTTCTTTTAGGTGGCATTGTCTGGTGTTGTGGATCCTCTTTGCTCTATTGTCTTGTGAGTTCCGCTGGTGGTCTGTCATGTAAACAGTTCTCAAAGGGGAACCTTCTCCACTCTCCTTTTCAAAACCGCTCTCTTTTTTCATAGGCCTGTGTCTCTTTCTGTGGTCGTCTTCTTGACTGTCTGCCAGTCTCTGTCTCTTTTCCCAATCCCCTCTATTTCTGTTTCACCAGCTCCATCAGACAGACACACACACACACACACACACTGGCAGAGCCAATAGTGTATTGGGGTTTTAGGTGCCAGTAGGGAAGGAAGGACCCTGCTGGCTTGTCAGCGTCTCTGACCCCTCTGTCACAATGGGTCCTTCTCCCCTCCCACTCATTTCCCTGCCAAGCTGGGAAGAGTAAATATTTATCAGCCCCCACAACAATGGCCAGCTCTGAGGAGAAAGAGACTTTGACCAGAGCTCATGCGAGGCCCGCAGGCAAGGCTGGTGTCAGACGGGGCCTAAAGATGGGTTGCAGGAAGATTAAGATGGAGCCTGTGAACATTGTGGGGAAATACATTCCCTAGGTTAGTGGGTATATTACTATACTATTTATTTAATGCTGAATCCAAGACTGGGTGAGTTGGTGAAAAGCAAGACAAGTTTGTTTACACATAAGTTTTTGGTTAAATGTGAACACAAACCTGAATCTTAACAAACAACGTTTCAAAATGATGATTTTGATCTCAAATGAAGTTTAGTATTTGAACTTGTTTTAACCACACTTCTGGTGCGGCTCGAGGGACGGACATGTTGGTTGGTCGGCCGGTCCACCACTTTGATCCAGACAGAAATATCTCAACAACTATTGGATGAATTGCCATGAAACCCCCCCTCCCCCGCCCAGTATCCTCGCTGTCCCCAACAGAGCAAAGAAACTATACGTTCAAGTTCCCTTTTAAAAGTCGGCGAGGAAAATGAACAGTTAAATCACAGGGGGAACAAATCCATGTGTCTGGATATCAGTTACTGAAAAAATAATCTTTCATGTACATACTCACACATACATGAACAGCCAGGTGTCAACACAGTTATATAGGTCGGGCTTACTGTGATCAAGGCCAGTCTTTCTTTAACAAAACCTCAGCACCTAAAACAATAAACAGAGCTCAGATTTGCAGAGCCTTTCCTTCATTCATCATTTCCTCTCCTGTTCCCCGGTTGTAAGATCTGTTTCCTGCTTGCAAATGAACGCAGAGGCGGTGAATTCAAAGCAAATGTTCCTATGGGCTGAATTATACATGAGACTGGTAAAACCACATACTGTGGATTTATGAGAGAAGACAGTGCAGCAGATACTGCACCATATAGAGACACAATTAGGGTTTTGGACTTTGGGTGACCTCAGGCGGAGGGAGTGTGTTTGAGAGCTACTCTATCAAAGGCCTTTCATTAAAACATTAAAACAGAAGCCAAAAGCTTTCAGACGTGCACCCCTTTATATTAATCTGATGGCAATTTCGGTTTGGTGTCATATTCTGAATAAACACTGATCAATTTCAAGTCACGGCGGCAACCTTAGACCTAGTAAATTAGATGTTATGATCAAGATGATAAAATGGTTACAAAGTCTTCTTTGAGCCACAACAGACAAAATATGTAGCAACTCTTCCTATTGAGCTTCCCTCACGCTCATGAGAGCCATTAGGGCTTCAAAGGCAAAGTAATGTAATTGTAACAGATTGATGAAGCCAGAAATGTTATGTGTTCCGTGTCTGAACAGTGCTTAAGTAGAACACATTTTTTACACTAATGATTATTTTCATTATGGATTATCCTTTGACTGTAAAACATCAAAAAAGTGAAAAATGCTCATCATTTCCCAAAGCCAGATTTAGCACATTCAAATTGATATGTGTTTTGCCTAACAGTCCAAAACCCAGTTAGTTAACCCATTTTAGTCTAGTGTGCTAGCATGCTAACATTTGCAGTTAGGGGATCACCAAAGTCAGTAGGATTCATCCTCTGGGGACCATGGATATATGTACAAAATGTAGTGGGACTATTACTATTACTACTACTACTACTACTACTATTACCCTAACTATTACGTAATAGTTGTTGAGATATTTTTCCATGGACTGTCTGACAGACAGACATTGCCATCCCAAGAGCCACACTTCTAGCGGTGTGGCATGTGCACAGAAACCAAAGTATTTCACTGACACCGATATAAACAAAAACCTACCTGCACTGCGACATTGTAACCTCAGTCTAAAGAGCCACATAATGTGTATGTGAGCGTCTGTAGCATCTGGTCATTCCGTCCGCTTAATTACAATTCCATTCAATGAGCATATATTCTTTCTCTAATACTCTTTAGAGTCAAACCAGATGTATTATGTCTCACTTTTTTTTTTTTATTATATAAAATGCAGGAAATTCTCTGATATTCTTGTAATATTGTAACAGTAATTAAGGTTTGGTCAAACCTCCAATGCATTACGCAACTAGTGACCGCCCACAAACTGTAGTTTTAAAGTCTAATTATTTAGTCACATGATGCCTTGAACGCTGATATGGTAGAAATATCCTTATTTGGTGATTTACATCAGCTACATAAAGTGGATTGTGGATGAATACGTTGGCTAATAGCAATAATGTGCTTACAATCCATTTCACCAAGTTTAAAATATTTGGAAAACCAAGATTTTTAAAAGCATCTGGTATTGATCACCAACCAAGACTCTTTTCAAATATTCCAAAATGTTTCAACATTCGCAGTTTTTCATCACATTTCTTGTCCCTTGATATTTATATGTGGTTTCATTACACAGAGCAAGGTTAATCATAAATCAAACTGTGGATGTGTTTCAAGTCAACTCATATTTTGGCTGGAGAGTTGCCTCCAACTGAGCTTATGCACTGATGTCACTTCACTACACCTGTGTCTTGTTATACTGAGGAATGGTGTTTTCCTAACGCCTCCCTATCACATCAAGAAACACAACAGATTATTAAAATCAACAAATCATAAACTTTAATGAAGACATCATCCCATGCCATGGCAGCTGAAGCTTCTAATGAAGCAAAAAACACGCGACTGTCTGCCAACATGAGGTTATTGGACATGAAACGGCTCCAGACAGACGTACTGTAGCATAAACATCCCCGAACCATTCATTAGGTTAATAAAGCCGGGTGGATAACCTGAGGCCTTGGATGGTGGAGCAGCAGTCATTTACAACTCTCCACGATCAAAGTAAAGAAGGCTGTGTTTTGTGCGTGTGTGTGTGTGTGTGCACAAAGAGCTAGCTGCCAGGCTCAGCCCAAATGTACAGTCAGCCTACTAATCAAGGGTTCCCAGGCACGAGACAGTCAATACAGCTGCTAGCTGAGCGCAGTGAGGGAGGATCAGGTGCTGGTTAGTGGCAGACTTGTTCGAGTCGGCAAGCTAAGAATCATTGGGATAAATCACGAAATAGTATGTGGTGTGTATATCTGACCAGTCCATTGTTCAACCATTTCATTTTCATTCATTCAATTAAACTGAGAGTGGTATGGTGTTGGACTGATTCGGTCTCTAGCAGAAATGTCACGCTGCATATCATAGTGGGCTGCCTGACGCAAGGACCATGAAACAAGATGTGTCAAATCTTAGCTGGCTACAATGGTAGTTTGATCACATTGTAGGTTTGATTAACAGTAATTAATTAGAGAAGCACATCGCCATGTTGCTTTCAGATACCAGAGATAAATAGGATACAAAACACGGCACAGTGGTTTATGAGACAGGATTTTACAAGTTCATATTTATTCATGTTACCAAGTAAGTTCAAAGCCACAAGATACCTTTTGATTGCCCAACGCAGCGCTTTGCCAGATGTTGTATTGCGCCAGATGAGCTATAGGTTCGACTTTTTTGCCGGACAACCTCTTTGCCAGAGTGTTGGTAGCACCCCTGTGGCAGCTTACTGCAAAATGTTGTAGCCATCACCCAGCGTTGAACCAGCGACTGACATACTGTAAGGTCCAACCAGCTCACTGAATCACTGTGACTCACCAGGAACATTTTACATTGTACTACATTGAAATTAATAATTCTACTAATACCTAATAATATCACTGTAATTTTTTGATGACATTTATTTTTAGCTCTTTTACCAACTTCCCCAAATTACTCATGCAACCACTATGTTAATTACTGTAATTTAGGTCTACTTGATTATGACCACAATTTCCTGAAGGAAATGATGACACTCAAAAGGGAGAACACATGTAGAGGAAAATTATTTAAGATGAACTTAGATTCTAAACACAGCCAAAAACTGCTGAGCACCACATCACCAAAAAATGGAACAATTAACAATTATTATTTGCATATTTACACTTTCTGACCTGGCTTTAGTGGAGTAAGCCCGGGACTAAGGTCAGTGTTAACTTCCTCCAGGGCTCTAAAAAGCTTTGCGAATGCTGTGAAGTCTATTAGAGGGAGAGTCCAAGCAGCTGCAGGCAGCAGAAGCCGGGCTGGGCAGCACTGGAGCCTCCAGTCCGGCAGAATCAACAACAGACGCTGTCCATGTTGCAAAGCTGCCACAGCTGCTCCTTTCTAGCTGCTCTCCAAATTCACCCATGATTACACACACACACACACACACACACACACACACACACACACAAAATATAAATACACAAATGAATCCAGGCACGCACACATTACGCAGTCAAGCCTTTACACGTGTGCATGTAAGCACGCAGGAAAAGGTGCACAAGCAGGCCCAAAATAACAAACACATTCACATACACTCAATCTATTTTACACATAGTTGCACAAACACCAGTGTGTGTTCCCTGCAGCTTAACATGACAAGGCAGCCAATGTGAAGGCATGAGGAAGGAGGACAGACTGGCGTCCAACCTGAACCTGCCGAGCCTCTGAACAGAGCCAGTTGTTGGCTGACTGACGTGGGCCTGAAAGCCTTTCAGCAGGTCAGGGCAGACTGAACCAGTTAGACAGATTGAGTGAGTGTCAGAGAGAAATGTGTCTTTGTGTGTGTGTGTGTGTGTCTGAGAAACCAAATCAAGAGCAATTGGGTTAGTGAGAGAAGTGTGTGTGTGTGTGTGTGTGTGTGTGTGTGTGTGTGTGCGTGCGTGTGTGTGTGTGTGTGTGTGCGATGGTGATTACATTGAACATGCGAAGCTGCACCGCTGCCTGAGTTTAGATGTATACTCCAACATGGTGTCATGTGTTGGAAGAGGTAAAGGGACACAGATCACCCTGAACTGTTGATACTATTTTTCTTGGTGGGGACACTTCGTGAACAGTCACACACCATCACACACTGCTATAACCACAAATCATCCAACAAGCATGTTTTGAGAGTAAAATTGCACATCTGAAGCAGCAGAATTGCAAAAAAATACCCCAAAACACATTCAGAAGTGGTTGAGAGATGCATGTGTTCCCGATACAAGCTACTTCTTCCTGGAGCTTGAACACATCTTAAAGGTCTGTGAGTGCACTGTGAGCTGTGAGCCGTAGGTAAACACCTTTACCTTGCTCACTGACCCAGTTGTAGCGAGGTGAAGAACAAACATCCTCACCTTTTACCAGAGGCTTGTCTGGACTCGCCAGACAGAGGCACGGGGGGGAAAGGAAGAGGACCAGGAACGGCTGCTCGGCTCCTAACTCTCTTGCATGTTTTCTTTATTAGGCTGCTTGTGATCAAGGGACGCTGATTAAGGGATACTGACTTCCATCATTAAGTCAGCCTGTACAGTATTGAGCCAAGGAGGAGATGATTTTAGGTTGGCGTTGTGATAAATGCTTTCTTCAAAGGCTTTTGGACATAATGACATCGACAGCAACATCAAAATCAGGATCTAATGAGTTTGCTGTCTTAGGGAAAAAAAGGAAATAAAAAAATGTAACAAATTAGAAGCTTGTTTTAACCTTGGGTTACACATTTTTAGTGGACAATGTTATCTAATTCTAAGGTCTAATGATGGGTCACAAAAAGCAGATCCATCAAGTCAATGAATCAAAACCAACAGCCATCAGAGTAACAACATTTCTTTTGCAAGTGTGAATAATGAACTAGTAAGTTTACTGGAACCTTTTGTAGAAAGGGGGACATGTACCATTCCCCTAACTGCACCTACAAATCAACAACGCAGCACAAACTGATCGCCACAGCTGATTTTCTCCTTTCAACTGCCTCCAAAAGAGCTTTAGGAATGGTTCTGCAGGCGGCATGGTTCTCTACTCAATTTGGATACTTCTGTTAGTCCACTTCCATGCAGTAAACACTATGCCTCTTTTTCTTTTTACTGGCCTGTTGCAAACAGGCGGAGCATTATTGCCAACATTTGACCGTGATTATTGCCCACCAAAATATCTGCCAACTTGTTGGCGCACTTCAATTCAGTTCAACTGAAAATGAATCAAAATGAACGTTACTTTTAGTGCTGTGTTCACCATAGCAATCACAACTGCAGCCACCTTTATCGTCGGTTGGTGGTCCCTCCCCTTCCGCTACGTAGCCAAGATGGCGACCATTAAGCGTGAGATGAGTGCAGCAATCTACACACTACCTTTTTACACCATCCTCATGGTGCACTGCATTCGCGTGCATAAACAGTCACGTTTACTGTCAGTGTGAACACACTTATGCGGTTAAAGCAGCCAGGAAGTACGAAAGAACGCCGATTGAGACGCAGCGTAGCTGAGCACAGTTTATATCCATCTTGCGCGGGTTTCTAATGTCAACTTGTGACGAGATGAAGCAAATATTACCGGACATCACGTAAAAAACATCTGAACAGAAACGTCTGTCAAAGCTCAGTCAAAGCTAGTGTCAATCATGACTTCAGATACAGTAAGATTTTTTGCTTTGCTAAGACAGTGTCACGTCTTACCTGTAGGACGACAATGAACCATCTGCATCTATTCATGCGTTCAGACTCTTAAACTCCTCGCAGAAACAGGTACATCTGAGAGACACAAAGATAACATTCATCTGTCACTGTTTGTGTTTTTTCTGGATACATTAGAATCACAATTAGGAACAAGACTGAGGCCTTGACCAACTTTGAAAAAAAAGAGTTCCACTGGAGAATAAGCATAAAAATCACTGTAGCCAGAATGTAGAAAGCAATGCTTTCACAATGGGTGCATCTGTGTCTTAAATAGGAAAGAAAAAACTAATTTTCCATGAAAATCCTTTGGAAACAAGCAATTCTAAACTTTCCAGCTACAAGCCCGTACAACAAGTGATGGAAGAGAAATTGTTTTAATTGGCAGAGAAGAGAAGAGAAGAGAAGGACAGAGAATGTGTTCACAGGGAGCTCGTAGAGGCCTCGGAGCCCAGTGGCTGCGGTGCACACCTACAAAACAACACCACTAAAGCCCAGACACATATATATATATATGTAGTCTTTCCCTTTGCCACACTGACCCTCCAGCTGAAATGTCACCGGGTCCCCTCACTCCGTTAATAATCACTGAGGAGTTCACTTAATGGTGAAGGTTACACACTCTGACAGAACAACACTCGGTCACATCTAGTATTTTGTACTTGCAGGAGATGCTGTGTGATGATTTGGTGAAGTGAAGAAGAGATGAGGACGTTTGATAACAGGTGAAAGAACTAGGAGACTATATCTCCTAGTTCTCCTAGACTGCAGCCCATCCAGGAAGGTGCAGGTTGCCTAATAACAAGGTTATGATATGTCCTTGAGTATGTATGTAACGGCTCTACAGAACAGAAGGCCATTCAAACCCAACATATGGTCCACATCACCAATTACCAAGGTGTGTGTCGATAGGGAGAAGATGAAGAGAGTGGTAGTCACAGAGGGAGTTTAAATATGGGCAGATGAGGGGAGGAGGGACCAATTTAGACTAATGACCTCAGGTCAGAGGGACCTATTTCACTCAACATCATGGCTCCAAGTACCTCCCCAGCCTCCTTGTCTGAAACTGTGGAAATGTAGACAACCAAATTATTCAAGTAGAAAAGAATCATTTACACACACAATGTTATTAAGAGCTGCCTTTGGAGAAAACATCTTGGAATACAAAAGGCAAGAATGTAATGCAAGGCTGCACTAAAATAGTATTTTAATGGAGAACATGTTCCCTGTTTATTTTCCTTCAGATATGACTTTATGTTCCATGTATATCAAGCATTTACGATGTGTCCCATGTCATCTGTATTACATCCCTGAAGAAGACACATTAAGGTAAAAGTAAACAATAGTTTTTTATATAATAGTTTCTTTTTGACCTTTCAAGTTGTGAGTATGAAGATGATCCTAATCAATAGCTAGGCAAACATCCTTCTCTTCCAAGACACATGTTGTGTAATGTGACAACATCAGTATGTTGGGTACATGTGATAAAGTGCTGCCTGTAGTCTTTGACAGTAAAAAGCAGGAACTGTTAAGGTTTGAATACAACAAGGAGGTAATGAATACATAACAGGGGTAAATAGGATGAAGCTAAATAAGATAAGAAACATTTAAATCAAATATCAAAATCAGGAGCATGAAAAATATAGAAGTGCTAATATGGATAATTTTCTTTGTAATCATCCCTCCAACTTCTTCAGTGTTGCTTGATACAATCATGTGGCATAGTGTATTGTGGGAGTGGAAAGGACCAGGCCTCCATGCTGATTTAGTCCCCGGAAGACCCAGATTGACCCTAATTAATTCACATACAACCATCGTAGACAATTCCCATATACCCCAGGTCACTGGTAGGCCCAGGTCAAGCATGCGTGCACCAATTAATCCAATGGCTCGAGTCACAGTCTGCTCTCATTTCCAAAACAGTCACTCCAAATCTGTGGATTCAAGTCCATAATTCGCCCTCCCAACACAGCTCTCCCCTCAAAACTTTAAATGTAAAGGCAGAAACACTAAGCTTTAATAATAGCACTATTCCAAGGGGCTGATCAAATACTCAATGCTTTGGTTTCACAACAGAGTTAAGCCAAAAGGAACTACTCCCCAAATTCCTGCCTTTCCACAATTCTGAAAATGTTCCCTTTGAGCCTGTGAAGACACAAACAATGTGTTAATTCAGTGGCAGAATCCTTTCCCCTAAGCCGCTATTTGCTTTAGCAGTGATGACACAAGGGGAGGAATTTGAGCAATGCCTGTGTATCGTAGACTCATTTCCTCCTGAGTGAGAGCCATCTCCAGACAGACAGCACTGAAGTCTGGTTAATAGCTGGGTCTGTGGCTCCAGGTCAGCCAGTGTCCTGCAGACATTTTGTACACTGGTGTTTCTGTGTCGAGGGGTATGCTATTATGCACAAACACACACTGACAACAAGTAATGGCATGGATCATTCATACATGGAAACACTTTCAATGAGTCATGAAACTATATTTTCAAGTGTCCTCTTCAGACTCAACATGGATGAAAGCCAATCACTCATTACTTGTTTGTTTTGTCTGAATAATGAGCGGCACCCAATCATTGGCTGCCAAGACAATAAATTCATCGGAAGATACAAACTACCTTTGAGCACGCTCTAATCCCCACTCTTTTACTGTTTTCAAAGATTATATTGTGCCTTTAGAATACCAAAGGGCTTACTGTCCCATTCTGCACAAATGGAAGTCTCTCTCAATTGTAAGGGATCAAAGTAGCCTCATAACTGTGCAGCTTTCAAGTAGAAAATGAAAAGAGTATAAAGCCAGAGCTAGTTTTTTTCTTCGATGGGATCAACTCAAACTCAAGCAGCCTTGAGAAAACTTTGCTTGTTCAATAGAGGATCAATGCCAAGAATTATTGTGGCGCTTTGCAATTTGTGCTCGTTCTGCCTGCCTGTCTCTCTGGCCCTCCCTGATATTTTCCACTGGTGGGTCAATGATATGTCATGAATTTACTTGCGAGTGAAATGCTACGTGTAAAAAGAGCACTGATGCCATTTTCCCCAAGTACTCCAAAGTCAAAGAAAGAGAAATGGAATGGGTTGTGCAAGCAGATAAGCAATCTTTATACTTCATGGATGCCAGCCAGGAAGCATCTACCCGCTCCTTTCTCCACTTGTGTCTTTTTTCAGCTGTTCGATTTAATGCCAGATATGTAAAATGCTTCTGAAAGTCATACAGGAGCTCATACGGGACTAGTCAGTTTTTAAAAGGCAACACAAAAAGCTTGTATCAGATGACATAGGGATATGAACATGGGAGATCTCCAGTGATGAAAGCAGTGGCGTATGGAGAGTCGTGAAAGGCAACAGAGAGATAAATACCAACATGCGCAGGCAAATGCACTCTCTTTATCTGGGTAACATGTTTTAGTAGCACAAGTGCTACACAAGAATGAGGTGACAGGTGTGTTTGTGGGTGGACCACTCCAGTGCTACTAAAACATATTTCCCAGATAAAGAGACAAGCAATTGGTAAAAGCAGCTTCTCAGAGATCTCAAAAGCTTCTTGGAAATTGGGCAGTTAGTTGGCCTCAAAGATCTGACAGCAAATGTGTTATCTGATGTAATTAATAAATGAATCATTAACATGAAAACAATTAGCAAAGTTAACTCTAAATCTCCTCAACCTAAATCAATTTCCGGAGAGACGCATTTTCTCAAAGATCACATTGGAAAGGTAGTGTCCTGACACCTGAGGAGAATCAGTCAAGCAGATTTTACTTTTGTTTATATCTCTGTTTTGCCAGTGAAATGATAAATGGGTGTCAGAGCAGGGCGAAGCCTACAAGACGGCAGCCTTGCAGCTGTTCCTGTGTGCCTTAGTACCATCACTGTTTGTGTTCCCAGGAGAGTCAGACAAAGCTCTTCCAGGTCGCTCACTAACCTGCCTTCTCATTACCAAAGGTCATCCTGCTGGGACACAACGCTGACCTCTCATGCCAAAGGTTACTTAGTGAAGAGGAGGATAGGGATGAGGAGGGGGGATAATGAGGAAAAAGAGGAGTGGGGAAGGTGAGCGCGAGTTAACACTTAGAGCAATCCTCCTGTCTCACCCCTTGCTTTCATTTAACATCATCAACCATCTTGGGACTATTGATTCACTCTTGTGTTGCAATCCATCTATGATCTCAAAATAAGATGCCTTTAAGGCTCTAATGTGAAGGTCAATCACTCCCTCCTATTCCCAGGTTAAGTGTTTGGCATTTGGCACAGGCTGGGGTAAATGCCTATAGATGGCATTGCTCTTAGATCACAGCAAGCTCATTAGCTCTGGCCTGCTGTTGTGTTCACTCAAACCAGACCAGGGAAATTCAAAGAGGGTAGGAGGAGGGAGGAGGGAGGAGGGAGGAGGGAGAGGGAACAGATATATTTCCTTGGATAACAATAATGACTTCTTGTATTTAGCCTGAAAAACAAAACAGAGAGGCACCATGGACAATGGTGCCAAGTGTTATACGGGAGCGCTGTAATGCCTTCCATGCAATGTAATCCACCTCTGAGGTTATGTACAGTAGACATGACGGGGCTGGGTGTATGTTGGGGGGGTATGTTGGGGGGGTTACAACATCTGGATCTTGTAGTATGTGCCTCTGGAGTTTCTGACAGTCTCTCTATCAACAGAGCAACAACCCCCTCTTGGTCCATCCACGCTACTCCCTCCCCCTCTTGTTTGCTTCCTTCTCCTTCCCTTCCCTACTTCCTCCATCCTTTACCCGTCTCCTTCAGGGCCATGTGAAAACTCCCAATTACCAGAAACACGAGAAGTGCTAACGGTTGGACATGAACTTGGAATATGCAAAACACAGGAGCCCTTAACAAGGGCCATGCTGAAATGTGATTGAATGTGTCAGCAGGTCGTAAAAGGCCCCCTCAAGATCAACGTAATTATGAAAGCTTTACATGGAGGACTTTCCGGACTGGGGAGTGACCAGCGACAGGAGGAGGAGGAGGGTGCTGCCAGCATTATGTTCCACCAACAGAACCCCCTTTTAACCCAACAAGTGGAGAACAAGCAAGGTCTTCCAGCTGCCTTCCATCAGAAATAAAGACGGGACGAAAGAAAAGGGGTTTGTAACACCTGCAGCAGGGTGCCAGCACACATTCCTTGGTCCTCCGGCCCCTTGGTGATGCACTCTATAAATCCCTGTGATTAGCTACAGTAGCGGGCCTAAGTGCCACTTAAATCAAACCCCAAAGGGGAAGATGTTGTGACCTTCAAGCTTTGGAAATGTGATTTAGGCCCAAGTGACTATAACAAAAACAAAGGTAGTTCTGTTTCTCTACTAAGAGAGGATGGAAGGAGAAGGGGTGTGATGGAAGTGTATGAGAGGGAGAAGTGAGCGTGACAGCAGGTTTGCAATAATAAGCCATTGTTTGAAGAATTCATGACAATCAGGAGAATTTACTCTCTGCTATTAAGAAAACTTCAACTAATAGTAAGTTCATTATGCTTTAGTATTCTGGGAAGACTACACACCCAAACAAGATGCAGATGTGCATATAGGAGCCACGCCAATGTTTTCATGTAGTGAATGTGAAAACTGTTGTGGTGTTTGCATTTGCTCCAAAATCTAAATCAGCATCTATCCATTCACCGTGTTTTCAAAGCTTCCCCCACTGGACAGCATCTACAAAATGTGACAGCAAAGATGGGAGAGTAAGTTGTAAATCAGGCTCAAAGCGATGTCACTGAAAAATCCTCCATTCCATGACATGTCGGGGTACACCTACAACATTAACATGAACCACAGTCAGTCAATAAATGAGAATGTGACTGACCCCAGAGACAAAAACTCCACAAATCACAATTAAGTCCACCAAACGAAGCAGCAGGCCTGACTGTAACAGAGTCTCCAGAGGTCTATAAACCTGCTGTGCTTACGGCAACAGAAGGGATGGCACAGCTCAGGTCCGACCGACAGCTGACGTAGACCAGACCCAGCTGCACTCTTTGTCTCGTAAGAGAGCAAACAGTATTTCTACATACAGTCTGTCAGTAGGATTACACTCCAGCATCAGTAACATAAAAGTACTACTTCTAGTAAAGGATAAAGAAGACTCTCTTTTATTCTTAACCTAAACCAGGTGATAGTGATGAAGAAGTAGAGCTCTGTGGATTGAGGAGGAAAACAACAGAATGAAATGTCCAAACATGTTCTGATGGCAGTTGTAATTAAAATGCAAAGAGGCACACACACACCTTCTCTTCTGTGCACACGTCACTTCAACCATAGGTTTTTAGCCCAACCATTACAGGGGCAGCTATCCGTGCAAATTAACATTTCAAAGATTTTATTAATTTAATGTAAGAAGTGTTCTGATCTGTGTCTTGTTTATGAACTAGATCCAATGATCAACAGAAAGATTTTGATAATAATTGTAATAATGGATTAATTGTTGCACCGTATCCAATATCTGCTTTTCTGTTTTGTACTCTTTTGTTTCATCTGACCAACAGTCACCTAGGACTCTGGAACACTGTGATATACATATTTTAGCTCGTTTC
>JAVQJD010076230.1:0-45579 GCA_036023655.1 Nannoperca australis
ATATATAGAGAGAGAGATAGAGAGAGAGAGAGATACTTGATTTATCCCTAAGGGGACATTTGTAGTGTAGCGTTGCAGTTGTTAAAAGGAACAATAAAAACAATCAGCATGAGAAAATACAATGAACAAATAGAGATTTATATATATATATATATATATATATATATGTAATCTGTACAAATCAGTATGTTGTCCATTGTCTCCTCAGAGGGGAGTCATTATATACAGAAATACAGATATTCCTAGTCCTGTAAATGTTAGGAGACAACAAACAAATATGACATGACATTACATGAGTGATTGTATAGATGATGAAAATCAAGCATTTATTTAAGAAGTGTATTTGAACTCAAGCATATTCCTAACATTGAAATGTTTTTAACGGTTTAAATTACACTTTATTTCTCTTCTGATACTGAAGCTCGTTTTGAATGAAAATTAGCTTGATTACCAGTTATTGTGACGTTGGTACACGTGTTGTCAAACTGGCAAAGACGTTTTCTTAATTTGCTTGTGTTTCGTGTACTTGAATGTGTTGTCTGAAGTGCACTGAGCTCTCTGGGCCACCGTAGAATAAAAGTAATAATCTAGCATTAACACAATTCTGCATCCAACTAACACACGGTGATCAATATACTTTTACTGCAGACTAGAGGACCGGTTTCAAGATGCTTCTTCACCACTCTGTTACTTACTGGTGTCAGCACCCAGAGGCCCTGCCATCTGGGAGGGAACCTGGGGAATCATCTGCGGCTCTGCTATCATCACCGAGTGGGACCTTTTCTTGGACGGTCCAGACTTCCTGCTCGCATCAGTGACGTGCAGATGGTCTGGAGACACACACACACACACACACACACACACATCTTGTTAAGGTATAACTGATGTGTTTTCTCTTTAATAAGCATCACAGTCAGGTCACCCTGACCGACGCTGGCTGAGCTCACACACACACACACCTGATGGGATGTGGTGCAGCCCAAAAGTTTCAGTGACCGCGGGTCTGTGAACAGGGGGGTCATTGGTGGGTTTGGGAAGGAGACCAATATCCTCCATCGCTGCAATGGCTGAAACACAAGAAACAGGTTGCATGAAGGAAAACTACAGCATGCAGAACACAGATTCAGACCCTTACAGCGAACTCACAGAGCCATGTGTCTGCATCCAGATGTGTGTGTCGCTTGTGTGCGGGCCTGGCAAGGTAAGTCGAAACGCCTCTAACTGTGCTCATCTTAGATAAGTCGCTAACTTTACGTGTGTGTGGTTAGTTCCTAGCATCTCCTCTTGCGTGCTAAAACCACGACAAGCCCCTTCATGTATAATGTCGTGCTTTCGTGTTTGCTTACATAGTGTTATGCATCTGAACACGTCTCGTAGACCCGTCGGTTCCATCCAGATCAGATCACTGGCTTCCCCCGCTGCCGGTGGCTGTTCACTTCGTCATGGCTCTGGCGGCGAGACGCAACATCTGTCCGCTCAGTTAGCTCGGGTTTAATTTGGCTAAATATCCCGAGAACCGTCGCATCCGAGGAGATCCCCGCTGGCAGCTGCCATGTCTGAGCATGCGCACTGGCTTCCGTGGTTGGAATAAGCAAGTTCATGTTCATTCATTCAGCAACAGATAAATAGATAAAGATGCACAACAACAACAACAACAACAACAATTCTAATAATAACAATGACGATTTGTCATTTAAATGTTTGAAATTAATCCGATTTAGTAATACAAAAATGATTTAGAGCAAAAATTGTCAAAACGTAGTTAAAGTATCAAAAGTAAAAGTACTGATAATGCAGCAGAAGATGGCTGCTGTTATATTATTATCAGCAGGGTATTTAGTTTATCAATACAATATTATATAAATAGTCCTGCATTCAAAATCCAAATAAAAGTACAGAAGTATCAGTAAAAATGATTAAAGTAAAAGTACTTGTCATGCAGTTCAATGGCTCCTGTGACTGACATACTGTAATATATAATATGATTAGATTGATAATACTGATGCATCCATATTGCAGAATGTGACTGTTTTAGCTGGTTAAAGTGGAGCTGCTTTATACACAGTCGGATATTTTAGTCCAGACGTTCAACATTTAGAGGTTGGGCCCCACAAAAGGGTCAGAAGATAAATCAAGGAGGCCTTGACGTGATTAATGGGGCAGGAAAGAAGCAAAAACAAAGTTCTGCTACACAAGTCTTTTTTCATTTATCTGGGACTCATCCTTTAATCTTTGCTTTTTTTGTGAAGTTGGTAATTTGACCTCTTTGGGCCTCGAACAGCGTTTTAAATGTAACCATCTTAGTAGTTTACAGAGGAAATCGTGATTTTGTGGAACTGTATCTGAAATGTGACAAAGGGCCCTTACTACACCCTTGTATTTTCAAAATGCGCATAAAAGGAAGCATATTCTAAGTATAAGTGATTTATAGGGGCTTGCAAACAGGCGGCTAAAAACAGAACATCTTAGCTTTGCTCATCACATCCTTCTAACATGAAAGCAGGAGGAAGGAAGGAAGCTATCAGGGGGTTCAAAGTTTCTACTGGCAATTTCTTTCCCCCAACGGGTCACATCACAAGGCAAGGACAACCAACCAGGCAAAGCAGGCAACTACCCCCGGGTCACTCAGGTTAATTTCCTGTAGCTTCTTTTTTTGGCTTTTTAATTAATTGTATATTTGTTAAGGAATCTGAATAATCAACTAAGGCAGCCAGTATTGTGTGGCCCTGTCTTGTAGGGGGGAAAAATGTAGTTTTTTCAGTTTATATTGAGCGTATATCATAATAATAACAATAATTTATGTATATAGCAAATTTCAAAAACATAGTTACAATGTGCTTTACAATCAAAACAACAATAAAAGTAAATAAAATCCAAAACACAAGATATAAAACAAGATCAAATATTACAATACCATAGGTTAAGATAAATGAAAGATAAATGTGTTTAAAGTAAGATTTTGAATGCATCTTACATGTAGTGCAGTATTTTCACAGCGTGGTATTAGTACTTTTACTTAAGATAAGATAGGATAAGATAAGACAAACCTTTAATGGTCCCTCAATGGGGAAATTGCAGGGCATACAACAGCAAAGTTGAAATAGATCTAAAAATACAGCATGCACAAATGTAAACAATAGAGAATAAAATACACACACACACATATATATATATATATATATATATATATAAAATATCTGAATACTTCCTCCACCACAGGTGTTATTCATCCATTATACTGACAATGTTAATAATAAAACTATGGCAGTTTGAGCTTCTCGTCACACGGTGTCGCTGTTGCACTGCCTGCGATGTTTACACCAGACATATATTAAAATACTGTGTCACATGCAACATACATTATATTTATTCAGACCTTTATGAACGCAGGACTTAATATTAATAAATACGGTATTTACTTAAAGCAAAGTGTGTTTAATCCCTCGCCGGTCCGCCATTTTGTCAGACTTATTGGGGACTTTCCGTCATAAAACAAAACTATATAAAGAATCACTTTCGGTTTCAGTTTGGTTGTCGAAGCACGGTCGACGTGTTGGACTGGCAGCCGGTTAAACTTGAATTGACCTAAATTGACTATATTGTTTTTTTTAGGGGAAATATCGGTGTCGTTTTACGTTAATATTAAACATCCACCACATCAGCCGTGGCTCGTCGACAGGAAATGTAAGTTGGATATTTGCACATATGTAATGATGCTAGCTAAACACGGCTAGCTTACTGCACTTACTGTAGCACAACTTTATATTGCGACTTGATCAAACTGACGGTGCTTTTTGCGATTTTGAGCGCTTTGCTAATTCGTGTTTGTGTTTCTGTGGGTGGGTTTCTCTTGCAGTCAAACTGTTTTATAAGAAATCAGCAGTGAAGGTGAAAGTGAAAGTGAATGCAGAAAAAACATCTGCAGAAAATTGAGAGTAAATTCTCACCATTGTCGTTGAAGGTCGTGCAAGTGCAAGTTACTGGTTTAAATAGTTACAAATGGGCAAATAGTTGAAATATTTAGCTATGTATTCTACATGTTTCTGCCCACAGGTAGTATCTGTATGTTCTGCTTTGGGGGCCTCTGTTAGTCCCACAAATGAACCTGACTGTGTGTAGACCTGAGTAACTACTGACTCCCTTGTATTTGCAGATCCTGAGCATTATGCAGAAAATGAGCTACTTCTTCCCTCTGCTCTTTGTGTGCCTGGATGTGTGTGTGTTGCGCGCCATCGGGTTGGCCCAGCTCTCCCCTCTCCTCCTCTCCCACCCGTTCATCACCCTGTGGGGGGGGGCGTTGACCAGGGCTGGCCTGCTCGGCCTCCTGACCCTGACCTACCGTGGAAGCCTGCCGTGGATGAGCAGCTTCGAGGGGCTACAGAGCTTAGGGGTCCTTTGCTTGCACCTCCCGGTGTACACCACTGTTCTCTGGGCGCTGGAGCAGTCCACCATGGAGGAACTGTTGGGGTGGCACTCCTGGGAAAGGGTGGGTGGCTGTGTTTTGCTGGTTGGTACGCTGCTGTGTTTGAAACCATGGGTGGATCACACAGACTCAACAGCAGGCACTTTTCTCAACATCTCTTTTTGGTATGTTAGTATTTTGCTGGGGGTGACAGATCTAGAGCTGAGCCCATGATGCATTGTGGCTCCCTGGCCACAGTGTGTGTTCATATTATATAACATATAATATGTTTTATTATTATGTAGTTATTAAGAAGTTTATCAATGTGTGAATCTAAAAATACAAAATAAAAGTCCTGAATTCAAAATCCAAATAAAAGTACAGAAGCATCAGAAGAAATGTTTAAAGTAAAAGTACTTGTCATGCAGTTCAATGGCGCCTGTGACTGACAGATCTAGAGCAGAGCCCATGATGCTTTGTGGCTCCCTGACCACAGTGTGTGTTCATGTGCTGGTGGAGAAAGTCTGACACTTTGGAATAGAAACGATAAACAAGCCTAAATAGGCTTAAGTGCAGGTACTGTTCCAAAGTACTATTTTGAGCTACTTGTATTGTATCTGAGTATTTCCATCTCATGTTCATTTATACTTCTACTACATTTCAGAGGGAAATATTGTGCTCCAATAGTTACTGATAGTCTGATAGTTACTACTCACTTTGCACATTAAGATTTTACGTACACAACCTGTGATGAGTTTATAAATTACGGTGCATAGTTATAGATTAATACAATACCCAACAATAAAATCTAGTTAAAATTAGATCCATATCCACCAGCTACAGCACTAAAATCAGTAATTATAACCAACAGAAGCTGACAGGAACAAGACTGAAACCAAAACCAAACTGGTCTGAAGAAAACGAGTAGTCCACTGTTTTACAAACGCTTTTGCTTTCATCCTAACATTCGTCTGAATCATGCAGCATTAAATGATTGATTTCACCTCATATATTTGTAGATTTGTGTATTAAACCTGCCGTCTGTTCTGCAGGTGTTGCAGGGTTATGTGGTGACAGTAGTGGCGTGGCTCTACTGGAGGCGATATGTGTCGTCTCTTTTGGTCGCCTGGGGTCGATACGTCTCCTCTCTGTTCACGGCGGCGCCCCCCGAGGAGCCCAAAGAGGACATTGGTGCCCCTCTGAAGAGACTGATGGGATACATGCAGCCTTATTTCTGGCGCTTTGTTGCCGTGCTGTTCCTCGTGGTTCTCTCTTCTTATGGTAAGAGACACACCGCCTCAGACCCAACTGCAAAGTTGTAGAATTATTTCTTTCAGTTCTTGCTGTGTTGTCTGCACAAAGTAGGTGGTGTTCATTAAAAGTAATCTAAGTAAGAGTATTCAAACTAACAGTTTCAGAATTAAGTTATGACATTCATGTTAAAGTAATCATTTCCAACTTAAAATTGTTAGCTAACCTAATTCAGTAAATGTCAATCAAATGAAATTATACTGGTAGGTACATCTAGATAAGTAAAAGTCTAAATGGCAGCTTCAGTCACAGGACTTCAACAGCTCCACTGACTCTGTTGACTCTTCAGCTCGATCTAACACCTCTGCCTCCTCCCCAAAGATCAATATTGTGACAATGTGATTTCTGACCTCAGGTGAGATGGCTGTTCCTCTGTACACCGGTCGTGTGGCGGACTGGATCATGAATGAAGAGACACCTGATGCCTTCACAGAGGCTATCATTGTCATGACTCTAATGACTATTGCCAGGTAATGTATCCTAAAAGTGCACTTTTAGTTTTGGGGTTTAGGGTTTCAAAAAGTGGTTTTGATACTAGAGTCAGATTTAATTCAGCTTTTTAATCAACTGAATAATAACGTGAACTTGTAAAGTTGAGGTGGTATTGTAATAATATTTTTATGGTGATATTTTGGGGTATTTAACACTGTAACGTGCCCTCTGTCGTGTGTTTCAGTGCTTTGCTTGAGTTTATATGCGACCTCATGTACAATGTCACTATGAGCCGCATACACACCTCGGTGCAGGGATACGTCTTCCAGGCTGTGCTGAAACAAGAGATCGCTTTCTTTGAGGCCACTTCGACGGGTAAATTGATTATGGCACACACTTTTAATTGTTTATGAAGGCCAAAGCTCAGTTTTCTTATTGTTCTGAACTTCCTATTAGATATACTTGACAGCATTTGTGTGGGCTGGTTACAGGATTTTGACAACATACTGAATACTTTTACTAGCACTGTAATTCCTTTGACAAGGCTAATGCGCAACTCTTTTCTCAGGCGAACTGGTGTCCCGCGTCACCACGGATACCAACGACATGAGCGAGGCCCTGAGTGAGAAACTAAGCCTTGTGATGTGGTACACGGCACGTTTCGGCTTCCTCTTATTCTTCATGGTGAGCCAGTCATGGAAAATGTCCCTGCTCACCTGCATGGGACTGCCTATCATCTGGGTCATACCCAAGCTCACTGGACACTTCCACCAGGTAAAGAGGGGTTCCCTAAATGTCCCATATGCTTTAAAGCTGCTGGTCTTTGTTTTGGTTTTTAAACGTTGCTGTTTAAATCTCTCTCAAGGGGCCAAAATGATCAATCAATGCAGCCCCGGGAGCTGGACAAAAGCTGTTCATCTCAAAGTGCAGCTATGATCATGACTATTCAAAGAAATTCAGTCTGTTTAAACAAATGTAATCCGTGTTTCAGACTGTCGCGGTTAAGGTTCAGGAGTCACTGGCTAAGGCCAACCAGGTGGCCACAGAGACCTTCTCCTGCATGAAGACGGTGAGGAGTTTTGCCAACGAGGATGGTGAGACAGAGAGGTACAGACAGCGGCTGGAGGATACTTACGCCCTTAATAAAAAGGAAGCAGCAGCCTATGCAGCCTCTACCTGGGCTAACAGTGTGAGTATTATAAGTGTGCAATGATTTCTGAGCATGTGTTTGTCTGTGAGTATGAGAAAGCGTGGGTTGATGTAGTAGCTTCTGCAGTGTCCCCTGGAGGTTGCTGACAGGATAGTTTAAAGCCAGAACATTTGTGTTAAGTTTACTGCCAGAAAATGCAATAAAATACACGCTGAATACAATATGTAGTTCCTCCAAATTAAGCACATTAGGAGAAACTGTAACTGTATGGTCATTGAAGCAGGGAAAACATTTGAAAATTCTTTAACACAGTTCCTTTAATGTGTAAACTGTTGTTTATTTTCTCCCAGATGACCACTTTGACCCTGAAGATATTTATTCTATACTATGGGGGGACTCTTGTGACCAGGGGGGCCGTTAGCAGTGGAGACCTGGTGTCATTCGTCCTCCTTGAGCTACAGTTTGCCTCTGCTGTCGAGGTGAGCCACAGGCCGAGATGAAGGGAATGTGTCTTTGCACTTGTTTCCACACGCTGCAGAATTACAGGTGGCTTGTTGCTTTGTAGTCAAGTCTAATTGTGCCTCATTCTACCACCTCTTTTCCAGGCTGTCATGCAATATTACCCACAGGTGAAGAAGGCAATCGGTGCCTCAGAGAAGATCTTTGAATATATGGATCGCAAACCTAAAGTACCCCCGGAGGGTACTTTGGCCCCCAAAAATCTTGAGGGGCACATTCAGTTCAAAGGAGTTACATTTTCCTATTCTGACAAGACAGATGATAAAAATCTTGTGCTCAAGGTATGTATGTATGTTTATCTCCTGTGCATGTATTTTATTTACAATTAAAGACGGTTTACCAATTCACCCTTTCCTCTCTTCTACCAGGATGTGTCTCTGGAGTTAAAGGGGGGCCAAATCACTGCCCTTGTGGGGCTCAACAGATCAGGGAAGTCCACCTGTGTCAAGCTGCTGGAGAGATTTTACCAGCCCCAAGCAGGGGAGATCCTACTGGATGGGAAACCACTGCAAAGTTACAAAGACCAGTTTCTACATGACATGGTGGGTTGTCACAGACAATTTCAGCCATTTTGTATTTGAATCTGTAAAGTCTTTAGCTGTTATTGTTAGCAGTTAGTAGTAACGTTATGAAGCAGTGTTTCTGTGAGTTGGCCACATTGTGTTTGCATTGTGCACGAGCACGCAGGCAACCCTGAATGTATAAAATAACTTCCACACCTTTAAAGCTGCAGCGAGTGATTATTGGCCACTAGGGGGCAGAACAGCTCACAAACAAAGCCTCAGAAAAGGCCCACTTAAGCTGTAAAGTTGTTGTCCCAAAGCAGTGAAGTCTGAAGATTCAGTTGTTTCCCTTTACCTCAGTTTATCCCATTAATGCCTGAAAATGTGTCAGTACAGACTGCAAGGATCCTTTCAGGTCTTTCCTTTGGGAGGCAGAACTCTTCTATCCAACCCTTTTTAAAATCAAGAACGGTTTTTATTTTTAAAATATCTTTAATTACTTGGACATTCAGATGAAAAAAGGCCTAATAAAACCTGTGTGCGTGCAGTACTGACACCCTGAGGTTTTTTTTAAGTCATTGTACCACAAAAATCAACTAAAATTCAAGATGACAAATACATAATTTTCCAGCTACGACCACAAAACGGAAATTAAATGAATTTAGCCTCCAGCCATACAACGATAATGATATAAGGAAGGTGAACCACAGTTCAGTGAAAGTTTCTACTAAGATGTCTCTTTAATTTCACTCCTTTGCTCCCGTTGTATCTTCCACCCAACACTTAAATTGTATTGATATTGTGGAGGACACTGTGACATCCTGTTTGTTTACAGATTGCTGTGGTGAGCCAGGATTGTAAGCTGTTTGCTCGCTCTGTGCGGGAGAACATCAAGTACGGCTACAAGGATGCCTCTGATGACGAGATGTACAGGGCTGCCGGGCTGGCTAGTGCCCACGAGTTTATCATGGAACTGTCTAATGGATACGACACAGGTTCGACCCACAAACGTAGTCTCTATTAGAAACCGTAAAGTGGGATTATTTACAGGGGTTCTGGAAAAAGTTATATATTTGCACAATGATTAAGAATTTAGTTTCCTTAAAAATGTACAAAAGTCTTACATTTTATCACTGCTAGCTACAGTAGCTAGGAAGCTATAATAGTCTCATTATGGGCAGGTTTTAGCATAAAACTTAAATGAAGTCAAAAGCATTAATCATTGTCAGTGGGTTCATCCATCCATTCATTTTCTGACACTTATCCGGCTCCAGGTTGCTTTAATTTAATTGTTTATATCGTGAGAAATTATTGTTGAATGCTGCTGAGAAGTATTGAAATGTAGATATATAAATAAAGCCATATTGTCTCAAGGTCTTTAAATGTAACTGTTACTCAGTTGTTAAAGGGCCGATGACAAGCACTTTGGTGTTGTGGACATAAACACAATAACTGTCCTTCTGGTGGTCAGATGCCGGGGAGAAGGGAGGCCAGGTGTCTGGAGGCCAGAAGCAGCGCATCGCCATTGCAAGAGCTCTAATCAGACGTCCTAAGATCCTGATTCTGGACAACGCCACCAGTGATTTGGACGCAGAGAATGAATACCAGGTAGGAAATTCTTCTTCTCTCTTAGATTTCGCTCATTATTTACTATTTGTTTTCTACATGTAACACCGAGTCATTGCACTCAACAGGTCCATCAAGCGTTGTTAAACCAAGACAACAACTGCTCCGTGCTACTGATATCCAACAAGATGGGCGTTGTAGAGAAGGCCAATCGTATAATCGTCCTCAACGACGGGATGGTACAGGAGGAGGGCGTTCACGACGAGCTGCTGCAGAAAGGCGGCCTTTACGCTGAACTCGTGAGAAAGCAGAATATGGGCTTTCACCGCCCAGAAGAGAAGTAATGATGCGCACTGATAACGTGCTCTCAAGCCAGAGAAGCAGGCAAGTCACAGGAAGGTTGCTGGTTAAATGTCCAGACCTAGAAGGGTCAAACCTCCAGCAGTACTTGTTCTATTAATAACACCTTCAACGTGTGGCCAGACTTTATACTAAAAGTGTTGCTGGAGCTTTTGCTCCTTAAGAATATTTCCCTTCTCATGCACTTTTGAAGTAGGTGAAGTTGTACTTGAAATTTCTACTTTGTCCGGTCTGTCAAGAAAAACATGTATTCTTCAATCAATAGTCGTCTGAACCCCAACCACTTTAGGAAGATTGGTCCTACTTGGACTTGGTGATATGGATAAAACCTTCTATCATGATACTTTAAAAAAAAAAGTATGTATAACTTTTAATCAATAAACAAATGTCAGTGACTACACACACAAACAAAAAAACAATAAATCAAAGGGGGGATGGGGGTACAGAATATACCAGAGATTCAAAAATACAGGGTTTGTTTAAGGTTTCTCAAGACAAGACCATCACATCCCTGCACCAGTTCTCCACACTGAAGCAGTTCGGTTTGAACTTTTTTTCCAGTTCAATAAAATGATTTGCTTGGCTGATAGAAAGGCCAGTGATTTAGTACTAATTTACAAAAAGTACGCAATGGCTATTTTCACAGCTAGTATACAGGTTACCTGACAGGGAATAATACCTATATTAAGGAGATATGAGTTTTAAATAATATCCAACTAGAACTGCTTAACAAGAGGACAGAACCACAAGTGCACAGCAGTAAACAGTGCACCCTCTGCTTCACAACCAAGCCAACTCCATTTGGATAATTTATGAGACACTTTCTTCAACGTGCAGGGTGTAATGTAGGCCCTGTGTATTATCTTTATTTGCTGAATGTATCATGTATCGTGATACATGTATTTATTATGTCATTAATGTATGACATAATACTGGACATTTTCTGGAAAAACACCCAATTTGAAAAATGTCGTGTGTTGGTATTTCATCACATTGATGCAAAACTTGTTGATTTGCGACATTGACCTCAGTGGTCTAATATAAATTTGAATCGTCCCATTGTATTTAGCATCATATCATCCAACCATAGGTCTCGCTGCGCAGCTCCCGGACGCCCAGGTGTAAATGGAAATCATCTTAAAGAGAGTTTATGATGATCACACACACTATTGCTTCACACACTCAAATATAGATGTAGAAGAGATCAGTCAGCTAGATTTGAGGTTAAGAACGAGTGAATGTTCTGGTTGTATATATTTTTCATATTTGTCTTTGCTTTATTTTATTTCACTTTTCACTGTATTGACACTTCTGTTAAGAGACAATAAATAAATCTTCAAAATCCATCCATTGTTATCTTCCATTGTTTGACTTTTGACTTTACGATAGCAAAGCTTTTAGTTAGAGTTTATAGAAAACTAATATTCTTGCACATGCTTGTTGCAGATGATTGTGGGTAGCAAGAGTCTTGTTTTTGCCAAACAAAAAGCTATTTGGGGAACTATCATATCACTCTCATGTGTTTTGCTTGTGCTTAACGAGGCAATCCAACAATTTTACACCTGAAGATCCATTCAAGATGCTATTGAGTTGCTTTATGGAAATTGTAGACTCCAGTTTTCTCAGAGCTTGACCCATAGGAAATTAGAATACAGGATATTTTAACCTCTCTTGCTTCGATTTGGGCCATTCTTTAGAAAAGTCTGAATCTTTTTGAAACTTTATGAAAGTGCAGTAATAAATCACTGGATTAAATATTTAGTATCTCACCAGGCTAAGTAACTACACTTAGTTATACTTTATCAAAGGGTCTTTCTTCTTAGTCAATCCTAGAATTAGCCACTGACCTTCAGAAAATTAATGATTCCAGCTCAGGCTATTTTGGTTGTAATATTTTAAGGCATGGCTGAAAAGGCTGTGGGGGTTCCTGGTGGCAGTTTGGTGAAAGTGTGTTGCTTTAAATACAGAATACTAAAATCAGATCAATCTCAATAGTTTATGGGTTGTAAAGGCTCATATATATGCTTATAAGCACACAAAAAACACTTGCAGCCTGCTGATAGCCCTTCTCGCAATATCCATAGAAATATTAACAGTTAATTCAGCGGGGGTTTATTAGGATGGTCTGCATCAGCAACCCAGCTACTTTATCTGCAGATAACTTAAACACATCCTAACACCATTCCCTGCAGACGGAAGAACGTGTATCTGTAAAAGTAAGGTCGTAAATTGTGAATATTTTAAAGCAAATATCTAATAATTGCTGCTGAATTGAACGCAGTGCGGCGGCGGTGGTTGCTACCATTGTGTTCAAAACACGACAGAGAACAAGATGTACCACCAGGGCATGCCCAGCGTTCTATTTGACAGACGTCTGGTTACAGCCAATGAGAGCGCAGAATCACACCGAACGTGACAGGAAATACGCGGCAGTGCCACGTGGTGGGTTTATATAGGGTCAAGCGGAAGCGTTTAGGCGCCATTTCATTGCGGAGTTGCTCAGTGGTCCTTCTGTGGAAGTGCAGCGTCAACAGTCGTGGAAAAATTGGATAGTAATAACACTCCGCCTTCAGCCCAATGGAAGCGGCCGTCAACCCGCATCACGACAGGTAAAGTCTGCAGGGATTTTAACGATACCTACTTTAATTGTGGAGACTTGATCGGCATTGCAGTGCTAATGCAGATGGACTAACGTTAAATGTCATCATATAACGTTAGCTACGTTACTGTTACCGTTAGCCTCCCGATAACACTGCTAGCTTGTCAGCGAATGGGTATCTTAAAACACAGACTGGTGTAGCTAGCTTTACATCAAGCAACATAATCACGACTTGCTTGACATCTACTAAATTTAAACTAAATTTGTAGACTTGCCCTTTCTTTTTATCTTGCAGCTTCATTAGTGAGCTGGCACAAAGAAGGCAAAAAAAATGACAGCTGCAGCCCCACCGGCTGCTCCCCGCCGGCTTTCTGTCAGCCCGGTCATTCATCGCTCAGGCACCCTGCTAACGCTAATCTCGCAGCGTATGAGACAATCGCGTAAGCTAACTGCTAATAAATACCATGTTCATTATGCTAATAACAAAGCAATTGCTAATTTAAAAGGTTAGCAGCCCGTAATTAACCGTTATGTGTCCGGCGTTGTTGCTCCGGTGACGCTAGCTAGCAACCCCGTTAGCTCGGCACCCAGCTCAAAGCTCCTGTGCCGGTGAACAAACGTACAGGTGTATTCTGTGATTAGTGTGATCGACAGACGGGTTAAGGGTTTGACCTCGTCATAAAGCAGCGCCGTCAAATAAAGATTGCGTGTTTTTGGTTTTATTGACAGAAATCGCTGTCTGTCATTGTGGGGCAGTGTTTACAAACAGTGAGGGCGGGGCGTCCGAACCACGCGATCACCAGCTGTTGGAATGTAAATCCAGGAGTGTGACTTTGCTTTCATTGTTTTGATTCAGTGATGGACGGTTTTGTTGGCTCTGTGTGACTACTCATGCCTTTTTTTTAGCAGAAGCAGAAGTTGATTTAATGCAAGTTAAAACGGTAAAGCCACATTAGACAAATGGAGCTTTACAAATGTTTTATTAGTTAATAATCAAACAGTAGATTATAGAATAAAGAGATTCTGTAGGATTCCTTTAGTATCACGGTTATGCAGGTATAATATGACGTAATAGACTGTATATTAGTATTTTTGACAAAAGTTAATTATATTATATTTAAATAGACATATATTTATATTTATTTCATAATTCCATTGAAGACAACACACTGTTTATTTTTCTGAAACATGCGTTGTGTGTGTTTTTTAACTTTTTTTAACAAGCATATAGATACTTTTCAGTCATGTTTAAGCTACGTTAGAGAGCTCTGAAAAGTGATAATGATAATAAAAGTCATAATTAATTCTTTTGGGGCAGATTTGTTGTAAAACACTAAAGAGAAATCAAAGATGAACTTTTCTCTGTAAGCAACTGACACTTGTCCCTTATGATTGTCTTTGTGTGTCGCTAAAAACTTAAACATTTTGTGTTTTACAGATAGTAAATTGAGTTCTTTGACCTTTAACCAATAAGGCCAATAATACAAATGACCAACAATGAGGGCTAATGTGTGTGTATTTAGTGTGTTAGGTGCAAAATTGCAGAGATCAGAATCATTAAAATGCTCAAATAAAGGCCCAGATATGTTTGACTCGAAGTTTATATTGTAATGGATTCAGTACACAATGCATTTTTTTATTATTCTCTTCTCTGCTAATACGGTTCAGCCGTTCTTTGTGTCGCTTGGATTCTGACTGATGTTGGAAATCAGCTCACAGGCTTTTCCACAGTTTGTGTGTCAGTGGGGCGGGTGTGTGTCCTGAACTCTGGGGTAAGATTTAACTTCTTCTAAATCTGGTTCATGTGCTCCGCTTAAGACGGAGGTGAAAAGGGCATGATGGGGTTTATGGTGGCACGGTGGCTTCGTCCGACTACATGGGAGACTTCTCAGGCCACATGGTCTGTGTAGTTGTGTGTTGTACCACAGCCAAGAATGAAGAACTCTACTCTATTAGCTGCTTTTGGGACATTTATCCTTTGCATTTTAACCCATTCTTCATAGTAACTGTAGGAGTAGTGGGCAGCTGCAGTGCCCAGGGACAGACTCCAATTTTGGGACCTGAGTGTCTCAATCAAGGGGCATTGACAGGAGTGTTCATGACATTCATCACTTTTGTAAACGGGAGCGAACCAGCGCTCAGAGTATTGGCCCTGTGCTGTGCAAGGTTACTATTTTGTTGCTGTTGTGCAGCTGCCTTGTGCACCTTTGCAATTAACAAAAAAAAGTCCTCTGTTTAGAATAAAGGTCTGGTGATTGTCAAGGAGTGAGAAAGATGTAATCTCACCAGTTAGTGCATTATTTAAAATATTATGACAGTGGGAGTGTGAGGCATTCAATTTAACTTACAATTTCAGGTATGGAGTTAGTGCTGAATCAAAGTATTTTTCCCATGGTTCATTATATATTTATTAACCAAAGTAAAAGAAGAGAAGCTGTTTCTTATTTTTATGTAGAGCTAAATGTGATTTTGGGGTCTTCTCCCCCAGCTTTACTATCAGTGAATGCTTGTTGTTTAGCTGGTGAGGACCCATGCGATGGCGGTTCCCATAACTGTGCTAAAAGTAGCAGCCTTTTGACAGAATCCTGTTTCCCTAGATGAAGGTTAGCCGTCTGCGAGGGCGGGGCCATAGTTTCACTGGTCATGGTTTATGTGGATATGGAGCACGTATAGGCTTCAGCAGAGTTTCCATGTGGAGTGGGGTAGCACAGCGATGGATCGATGGCTGCATCAATAGGGGTGGCAAAGTTCAAACTTAAAAGTACCAGTTCCTTCATTGGCAGGATTCACTCTATCTGTGGACCCTGTGTGTCTTTAGTATTCCCACACAACAATGGATTCACTGTTTCTCCTTTTTTATCTTTTTATCATTTCAATCCTGAATCTTTTTCACACCCTCTTCCTGTCTCCTCCCCTCCAGCTCTCTGGTTGGGTTGTCCAGTGGCGGGATGGACCAGCACAGCAGCTCGGGCAAACGCATTCGCAAGCCCTCCCTGCTGTACGAGGACTTCGAGAGCCCGTCTCTGCCACACACAATGCCTCAGGGGCCCCCTGTCCCACCCCAGCCTCCAGTGAAGGATCCCAGCCGGTCAGGCCGCATGACCAACCAGCTGCAGTTTCTCCAGAGGACCCTGATGAAGTCTCTGTGGAGGCATCACTTTGCCTGGCCTTTCCACGAGCCTGTGGATGCCTACAGGCTTAACCTACCTGTGAGTTCACCACAGAGCCTTTCACGTTCTACTTTCACTCTTTATTTTGTGGAGTTCTATTTATGCTACTGCAAGTCATGGTGTTGCCTAGGCTCAGGTGTTACTACTGGATGCTACCTCCTGTTATTTTTAGTTGACTTGCAATTTTCAAAATGCTCCACAAGTTTCATTATTCATCATACCTCCACGTGTGTCTTTGTCTGTCATTCTGCCCTTTTCAGGATTACCATAAAATTATCAAGCAACCCATGGACATGGGGACCATCAAAAAGCGTCTCGAGAACAACTTCTACCGCAGTGCAAGTGAGTGCATACAGGACTTCAACACTATGTTCACCAACTGCTACATCTATAACAAGGTAGGTTAAAAAAACAGATCTTTATCCATCAGTTTTTTTATTGTCTGTCTTGCTCTTACCTTTCAAGATGGCCCGACTCTCCTGACTACATTAAATATCAGGCTGACCTTCATCACAGCAGGGATACGTGCAGGTTTATATAAACCTCAAGGCAGTTGGGGTAGATTTCCAAATGTAGATCTGTACCAACTTCTAACAAAACCTATAGTTTTTATAGATGACAAAGGTGCAGGAAGAGAACCAGGACTTTTCTTAACGTTGTAAGAAGGCAATTTTTAAACCTTTTTTCAGTTTAACGAGAAACGGCTCATCTAACACTCTGCAAACGTGTGCGTGTGTGTGTGTTGTACTACTACCTGTAAGGGGTAGTTCTAATCCCCAAAACTATGTCTTTTGGGTGGCGCCAAACATCATTTTCTCCATCAGTTTCATCCATTCATTGCTGTTTTTACTCTTGTGTTATTAATTTCATTCATAAAATCAGAAGCAAGTTTGTGTCAAGCAAATGTTTGGTATTTAATGTATTGAAGTTTTCCTCTGTTGGTACATGGATTCATGAGCTAATAGTTAAAACACAAATAAAAAATGATTCAGTGAAATTAAAATCTGTCCTGAGAACAGTATTTGTTTGTTTGTTTGTTTGTTTGTTTGTTACTGTTTATGACTTCTGTGCAGTGTGCTGATGTGTTAATACATTTTATTCCCTGGCTAGCCGACAGACGACATTGTGCTGATGGCCCAGTCCTTAGAGAAGATCTTTCTCCAGAAGGTGGCCCTAATGCCCCAGGACGAAATTGAGCTGCCTCCTCCAGCTCCTCGAAGCAAGAACAGCAGGGGAAGAGGCCGCAAATCTGGTGAGTTTGTTTATTCCTAGAACCACTGGAAACGTTTTGTCATGACTACGCAAACTGGATTCATTTTCCGTCTCTCATTTGCATCTGGTTTTTGCATTTTCTTTACAAATTATTGCAGCTCAGCAGTTAATACAATCCAAAATATCTTCCTGTTGCAGAAATGTGTTTATGTAAATGCAGCTTCCTGACAACTATTCAGACATAACTAGTTCTACTACTAAAGCTGAGTATACTGTATCTCTTAGCATCGAGGGCTCAGCAGGTGCCAGCGGTGTCCCAGTCGGCTTATTCCCCTTCTTCCTCGGACACTGGGGACTCCATGCTGGCCAACTCTCCCCAGACCGTGCTGACCAAAAGCCTGCCTCCGGCCAACATAATGGGCCTGCCCCCTACACAGCCCACAACCAAGGTAGATACAAAGAACACAATACTGATACACAATACAAACAATGCAAATGTCTGGGGTTGGGTTGATGAAACATCATGTGCATGTAAAGCGATACAGATTTAAGTGCCTTATGGACATTGCAAAATATTTCTTATATTCAGCATTAGTGTTGAATTACAAGCATTATATTGTAATAAAGCCACAATATAATGATCGTAGTGACTTATACGTCTTTTTTATTTCTAGAAAAAAGGTGTCAAACGTAAGGCGGACACCACCACCCCCTCCACCATGGGCTTGACTGTGGGCATGTCAGGAGCAACCCACATGGTTGGCTTGGGGAAAGGAGGCCACGGGGGCCAAGTCCACGACACCTCCATGCACAATATCTCCTCCATGGGGGGCATGGGCTTGGAGACCCCGCCCGGGATGGGCCTGGTCAGGAGCGCCGGAGGTCCTGTCCTGCTCCAGCCAATGATGGTGGGCTCTGGACGCAGAGTGGGCAGCGGGCGCCCCATTAAACCCCCCAAGAAGGACTTGCCTGACTCTGTCCAGTCTCAGCCCTCGAGGAAGGGCAAGCTCAGCCCTCAGCTGAGGCACTGCAGCGGGCTGCTGAAGGACATGTTGTCAAAGAAACACGCTGCGTACGCCTGGCCGTTCTACACACCCGTGGACGCAGCGGCACTGGGACTTCATGACTATCATGACATCATTAAGTGTCCCATGGACCTCAGCACCATCAAGGTGACGTCTCGCATGCTTTGTAATAGACGACAGACAATCAATATATACAGGGTTCTTTGGAAATTCAAGGTTAGGAATATGCTTGAATTGGAAAATACTCGAGTTTCGTCATCTACACAATCACTCGTGTAAATGTTGTAAATGTTTGAAATGAAACAATCCCATTGTTTGTCTCCTGACATTTATAGTAATACTATAATATAGTATTTACTATAATACTAATTTCATAGTGAAGTTGTGTTGTTTCAGATCTCTTAACATTTTTATTTTTATTTTTTAAATGCAATACATACTATACTGTATTGAAAATATTCAAGATATTGCAAATCGTCAATTATTAAGAAACATAAAAAAAAAAAGCACTGACGCTGTTCTTTCCCAACTCTTCATCAGAGGAAGATGGACTGTCGTGAATACCGGGACGCGCAACAGTTTGCGAGCGACGTCAGACTCATGTTTTCCAACTGCTACAAGTACAACCCACCTGACCACGATGTTGTGGGCATGGCGCGGAAGCTGCAGGTGAGCCTTGCTGTCTGCTTTCCAACTAATCCCACTGAAATGAAAGAGTAGCAGACTGATGAAGGTCATCGTTTGTGTTTTACTCCTGGCCGCCTCCTCTTCCTCCTTGATTTGAGCTTCTTCTTTTTTTGTGCCCCAGGATGTGTTTGAGTTCCGTTTTGCGAAGATGCCCGATGAGCCGCATATGGATCGCACAGCCATGTCTGTGAGCGGCCATCCAACGTCCTCGTCCTCCTCCTCGTCCTCCTCCTCGTCCTCCTCTTCCTCGACCTCCGAGAGTGAGCCCAGCAGTGAGAGCGAAGAGAGCGAGAGCAGCCCCAACTCGGACAGCGAGGAAGAGCGAGCACACCGCTTGGCTGAGTTACAGGACCAGGTGTGCACACAAGTAAGACCTCCAGCACCGGCTATTCATCCAGATGTCTTCAAGTACATAACGCATCACATTAATATGATATCGTAATATAACTTTCCACAGCTCCGAGCCGTGCACGAGCAGCTGGCTGCCCTCTCCCAAGGCCCCATCGTCAAGCCCAAGAAGAAAGAGAAGAAGGACAAAAAGGAGAAGAAGAAAAAGAAGAAGCTGGAGAAGCGAAGTCGAGGTGGCAGAAGCAGAGCTGGCTCTGAGGAATGGAAGATGCCAGGCAAAATCCTGAAAAGCAAGTCCGCCAGAGCGGGGGTCTCCCAGCTCAAGAAAGCCCCGGGGAAAAAGAGCAACAAGAACAGCAAGTGAGTCGTAAAAGGATTACCTTCCAACTGTACTCGTCCTCTCCTGAATGAGCTTCACAGTATTCAGTCAAATCAACCTTTCCTTCGCTTTCTCTTGTTTCTGCAGAGCCGCAAAGAAGCCGTTCTACCCCCCCGTGGCCCCTTCCATGCTGCCGCACTACGACTCGGAGGAAGAGGAGGAGATCGTGCCCATGTCGTACGACGAGAAGCGCCAGCTGAGCCTCGACATCAACAAGCTGCCGGGCGAGAAGCTGGGCCGCGTGGTCCACATCATTCAGTCCCGGGAGCCATCGCTGAGGGACACCAACCCCGAGGAGATCGAGATCGACTTCGAGACGCTGAAGCCATCGACGCTGAAAGAGCTGGAGCGCTACGTCATGACCTGCCTGAGGAAGAAGCCCCGCAAGCCGTACGCTGAGCAAGGTAAAGGAATCCCCGCCCGGCAAATACCTGCATGTTCTGGCTTTATAAGGTCTTCAATGTGGCTTTGCACTCATTGACAAGTTGTTAGCATGACTGATATTATACTGGGACAGTTTATTAATATCCAGAATGTGATGCGGAACTGATGTGAAAACAGTTTTAGGTCAGTTTTGTCATTAACTGAGGTGCAGACGAAAATGAATTTCGGTGCAAATGTCATTACCCACCCTGCAGCAACCCAGCAGCTTTGTGAGACACGGCAGGGAACCCGTTTGAAATGTACTTTTGCATTTAAAATTTCTAATGAGTCAATAATGACGGGCGGGTGGCTTTTGTGGGGTTTTCGGCAATGAGAGGAGGTCTGGCTGCTTTTTAACCAAGTTCTATGCAGAGGAGCAGATCTGCATTTTGATGCCAAATTCCATTTTTCCTCGGACTTGAAGTAAAGAAATAAAGAATGTTACCATAGTATTACACCAAATTGACAGGCATGTAATGTTTATTCATCCGTCATCCTCCGTGTCTCCGTGACTGAAGGGCCGAGTAAACCTGCTGGATAAGCTCCTCAAGGTCAATACAGTGATGTGGAAAGTTGATGATGAATTTGCCAAGTTAGTATGTGCAGAATGGCAACACGGGGCTCGATGCAGGAAGCATTTCATCCGTGACATGAAGCTAAGTTTCCCATATTAATGGCTCTACCAGCTACACTTAAATAAATAATAAATAAATAAACTTGGCTATTCAAATGGACTATTGGTTTATTATATAAAGGCCAAGTCTGCTACTCAGGAATGAATCCTGCAGCTCTTTTGGTCTCTGCTAAATAGAACTGATGTGAGAACAGTTTGTCACTGGGGTATCCCATGGTTACGTCCCATGGTTACGTCCCATGGTTACATCCCATCATTTTACTTTTGATTGAATTTAGCCCACTCTACCTGTATGTGAGGATGGATGATAAGACATCTCAGTTGCCCCCTGGTGGCTGGCTGCAGTATAGGTCATAAACCCCGCCCCCTCCATGTTAGCAGGTGGGACATGGGCCAAACTGAAAAATAAAATACATTTTCACAAAGACGGTTTCTGTAATTTCGGTTCTCATCACGTTGATGAATGCGTACGTCTTCATTTTTACAGTAAGTTTTTTTTTAATTATTAGATGCTTTTGAAAAGGGGGTGTGATGTCATGTTAGACAGCGTGCTGGTTGGAGAGGGTGCACGGGCAGAACCGGTCGGTAACAACTTTTGTCATCTCTTTCACGTGTAGCAGCGAAGAAAGGCGGCGTTGGCAAATCTAAAGAGGAGCTGACGCTGGAGAAGAGGAGGGAGCTGGAGAGGAGGCTGCAAGACGTCAGCGGCCAACTCAATTCTGTCAAGAAACCTGCGAAGCCTAAAGGTGAGCTCACGCATCCCCATCCTCTGCGCGCACGTCGTCACATGCACATGCACTTCCTTTTCAACACGATCGGGTGTTTCATCTTCTGCACAATCACTCATGGGAACCAAACGTTTTAATGTTTGAAATTACACGGTCTTGTCGTATTTGTTTGTCTCCTGGAAGTTATAGAAACATTTCAGATGTGATGATGGAAATGTTTGGTTTAGCTACCTTGAAAGTGCTTGAATTTTAGAGAATACATGTTTTTAAAATGTAAAGCACAATACAGTGTTTGCAACGAAGATGATTAATTGAAAAATGAACAGAGTGCATGCAACAGAAATAAAGTCCACAAAAGGTCCATTAATGTAAAAGTGCTATTTAGATGGAAACTACTCCTGCGTTGTTCGTCTGTCATTAGATACTTGACGGGGGACATTAAAGGTTTCTCTCTCTGTGAAACTCTTATTTACTCACTCTTGCTTCGTGTTCTCTCCTCAGTGGAGAAGCCCAGCGCTGTGGAGACCCACACCCAGCCCTCGCGCCTCAGCAGCAGCTCCAGCTCCGACTCCTCTTCCTCCTCCTCGTCCTCCTCGTCCTCCGACACCAGTGATTCAGACTCTGGTTGAGATCCTTAGCACTGGCTAAGAGAGAGAAAACACTAATAACTCAGGGACTTGGGCTGGCCCAGGACACAACACACCCTGAGACAGTAGTGGGCTGAGGTATCGGATACCGTGGCGAAAAATAAAAACACTCTTAGTGTTCACTTTTAGTGAACTAAAACAGTTTTGAATGTGGGACCGAGGGACGTGGAACAGCGTCTCTGTGGATAATCGTTGAACCCAAACACTAAATGCCTTGGTTTCCCTTTCCTCCCCATTGTAAATGCTTGTACAAATTTATGTTTCTTTTATAAAGAAGAATTTTATGGTGATCCCCCAAAGAGGGAAGCGGAGTGATTTAAAAAAAAAAGAATAATAAAAAAGAATAAAAGGATGTGGAAAGACGGGCCTTACTCCAAATCTGCTTTGGCTGGCCTTATGCTGTGGCCTCTGTGGCGAGGGAATGGAAGAGAGCTTATTTATTTGTTTTCACCCACATTTCCTCAGACGTTACTGGAATCTGAACCAGCAATCTTTCTGGTCACGAGCCTTTGCTTTTTTCTAACACCCGGCCTTCTGCCACACTTCATTTTAAATCAACCCGTTAGACTCGGCCTTAATCATCCAGGTTGTTAATAACGGTTCGATTAATCGGGGAAAGGAATACAACATTGCTGAGGAGCTCATGTTCGCTGGTCTGAGAGCTGTAAACTGTACTTGTAAACGAGCCTCTGCCACTTTCAGGTCCAAATCTGAAGTGGGTTACAGTTTGAGTTGTGGATCCTTTCTCTTTTATGTTTACACACATTATTCTTGCAGCTAAATCTCAGTTTGACACACCTTCATGCTGTGGACTGTTTTACAGCATGTCATTGTTTTATTTCATTTTTTTAAACAAAGTGGGTTCATACAATAGTTTAGAAAATGTTTAACATACTGTAATTACAGTTTGCAATTAAGTACCATACTCATTTATTACACTACTCTCCCAGAAAGCCCACCAGACATTTTAAGATGGACTAGTCTCGAATATGAATGACACTAACTGAAGTTCTCACTGTTCAGCTTCGATGTTTTCAACATTTCTCTTCATTGCGTCAAACTGAAACTGAAACATGTCTGTTTCTGCAGAGCTGAATGTTCTCCGGTTCTACTGCGGGTCTCTGACTTCCACATTAATCTGAACACGTGAAGCGTTTCTTACATCTCTAGCACTTGGAAAAAACAAAAAAACAGCAACTTAGTGACGGTTTCTTTAAGAAATCTTTTGGCTGCTCGGCACGTACTGGAACAAATGGTGTTGACTCAATAAAGTGAAGCTGAATAACGCTGCAAGTAAATAAAGATTAAGGATCTTTATTTGGACATAAAGAGACAAAGTCCTCCATAGTCATGCATAGTTGAAGCTGTTGAATGTTCAGTGAAAGAATATATGCTTGTATATACTGTATTTGCTGTTGCACAAACGATCGTATTTCTGCTGTTCAGTTTCTTCTCCATTCAGTTACCTTGTTTTTTTTATTTTTTACACGCTGTTATTTCTCATTCCAGTTAACTGTCTTAGTTGTTTCCTGAAGAGCGTTCACTAAGCATTGCTGCCTCTGGTCAAGCAGGTTGTTGCCTCTCAGAAGCATACCTTTGATTTGGCAAGTGTGTTTATTAAAATATTCTCTTCTGTAGAAAGGCTGAGTTTTGTGTGGGATAAGTTTTGGATTTGACACGGTTTCGATAATGGAAGTCATTCATCGAGCAGAAATGCTTCACATTCAGTGGTTCTAGTTTCTCAAATGTGAAGATGTTTCTGTTTTTTATCTCTAATTTGAATAGTTTAATAGTTTTTACTATTGCTCGGACAAAACAAGCAATTTTAAGATGTAACTTGCTTTTTTTATCATCACAACTTTCTGTAATTTTGTAGACAAACAGATCAAATTGGAGAAAAAAAAAAGATTTGGATTAATTCAGATGAAAAAACAACCATCGCCTTAAAGCTGACTGCACATTAATGGAAATCAGGAGCACAAATTACCCTCATTTTAGTGGATTTAGTTCTTTTAAGTACTCGATTGCAGCACAAATAAACATTAAATCACAATATACTCAAGTATCATAGGATGTAAAATGAATAGAGCATTGTATAGCTTTAAAAACACCAAGTTTATCGCCATAAACTTGGTATTTTTAATGTAAAAAACAGCTAGTGTGTTCAGCTTGGTATGACTTTTCTCCACTAGGTGGCAGCAGTTACTCAAGTTTAAACCTGAGTTACATCTTCAGTCTTTTTTAAGGTGGAAACGCTGTTTTCACTGAGTTCAAAGCACTGATTAGTTTGTGTTTGTGCGTGTGTGAATCCAATAGTGTCAGTTTGTATGTTTTGGAGGTCAGCTACATTTAGAAATCTTCATGTTCGCTGCCACTGTGGCTGATGGAGCCAAAAACAGCTACGGTTTTAGTAAGAGCTTGGGTGAGGTTCAGTGCAGACACCAGATTTGCTCACTGCAAACACCATTATGTCTTCTATCTTTTTCATCTGTGTGGTATTGAATTTGACGGCGATCAGATCAGAGTTTGTGGAGCAGTGGACACCTGATCCTGGACTGTACATGGGTGCATTCATGTCCCTGGGGACCTGCCAGGACACATCCCATGTGCCATAAAGGGACAAAATAACCCTACAGAGGTCATGGGTGACCTAATAAAGATGTTACTGAATCTAGTAAAAGTACTCTTTCTGCAGTCGAGTAGATGTGGAAAGCAACATACAATAGAAATAACCAAGGAAAGTACATCATAATCATAGATATGTAACGTACTTGAGTAAATGTGCTTCGTTACTTTCCACCCTGTCTGAGGATCTGAAGCTGCAAATAAACGCTGTTAAATGACAAGAAACATCAGTAAACAGCCGCGAGTCACGCTGCTGGGTTCATCTTTCCAAAGTGAAACCAGTTTGAAGCCTAATCTACAGTCTACAGTGCAGTGGGAGCAACAGTAAGCTGTGTTGTTAAACATGGGTTAATGAGATCAGTTCTCTGGTGTGTATTCTTAAGAGAAGGACAGGTACCAGCAGGGACGGTCCCTGTGAGGTGCAATTAAACTCTCTGGGTGTATAATCATGCATGTCTTGTGACATGTTTAATGTGTAGCTCTGCACCGGGGAGTTTCCATTAATTAGCACGTGCTCTATAGTAACGCTGTGCCTATCTCCCTCTGGTTTAGGAATGAATGAACACAAAAAAGAATGATCTGAAAGATGTAAGTGCTTGTATCACTTCACATCTGTCATTTTAGTTCATTACTTCAACTTTGTTTGCCTGAAAATCTTTCTGTTTTGGGATGATTAAAGCCACAGCCCATAATGTGGCATTTCACCCATTATCAAGACACCTGGACATAAATAATCTTTCAGTGCCACTTCATATTTTTCACTAGCCTTTAAAGTTTGCTATTCAATATGTTTGTAATAATGCTTTACAGAGCTTTACAGGGAGTTTCATTGTTTACTGTTCTGTCCTGCATCATTTGATTGGTTCACGCTCACCGCCCTCATAGTGTCGCCCATGGTTGCAACAGGCAGCTGTTACTACCTGCTCAGCACCAGACAGACACAGTTAGCAACTAGCTGGTGAACACAGTGGAGCATTTAGCAGCTAAAGAGCCAGATATGTCCCTCAGGCATTGGTAGAGACCAAAAACAGCTAAAATAGAGAGAGTATTGGAGATACGTTCGCCAGGTGGCCAAAACCATGACAATGATAATGCTTCCGCTTCCCCAAAGTAGCCAAAAAATTTTATTGCACGTTTCAGATACCAGTAGACACTGTTTTTTTTTTTTGCATAATTGTCTTTGCAAAAATATCAAAAAGTATTAAATTAGCTGTGACGGGTTTGGACACTGATAACGTTTTCAATTGAAAGTAACTTAATGCTTGTGGTTTTAGAATGAAATGTTCAAAAATCAGCATGCTGCTGTCATGGATTTAGCTCCATATTATGTATCTATCTATCTTTCATGCATGCATAGTGATTTATTAACTTTATCTATTCAACATTGGTAGCTCACATGTGATCTCACAAAAGAAATAGCTGCTGCAGCTAAATAAAGCCAGTTTTACTTAACTGATAATTGTGCATCTGTAGTAGAAAGCAGGACTTTAGAGATTCAGGTAATAGATGGTAATGTAGGACTTTAGTTAAATATTGAACACCACAAGTGATATTTGGCAGGATATTATTGGCACAACATGTTGGCTACAGGTGGCTTTAGCAAATTGTGGTATCAGCTTTCAAACACTGACATCAGTAAAACCCTCATGCTATCTGTCTGTGTATGTGTGTGTTTTCCACAGAGGCTGAAGGATCCACACACCAGCAAGTTGTAGAGACAGTGGAGTGTGTTTGTGGTGTGATTCTGGGGCTGATTGGAGTTGTCACAGGACTCTGGGAAATCATGAAAGCCAACAAGTCCTGCCAGGCGTAACACGCATCAAGACAAACACCTGAATTTTGATGTCAGATGTGTGATCTTTTTTTCTCGTGTTTTTCCTCTGGGTGTGAGATGGAGTGAGATTTCTTTTTGTCCCCATCATAGTATTTTAATTTTTTTACCACACTTTTAATGTTTTATGTTGCCTGTGTCTGTTCCCCCCCCTTATTTCTGCACCAACGTTGAATCCAAATCTCAGCTAAAAAGACATCAAAGCAATAGTTTATGCGATGATTAATAGTATTGAGAGTAATGAGATGATTAATGTAACTCTCATGTCTGTGCTGTACATTTAAGGCTGCAGCCAGGAGACGGTTAGCTTAGCTTAGTTTAGCTTAGCACAAAGACTGGAAACAGGGGGAAACAGCTAGCCTGGCTCTGCCCGACAGTAACAAGATCTGCCTACAGGAACCTCTGAAGCTCACTAATTCCAAGTATTCTGGCACAAACAGCGAAATGTTGATGGAGAAACAGATATATCGAGTTTATTAGGTGCAGATTTTGATTTAGGCTAACAGCTTACTTATTTACTAACGTATACTTCATGAACAAATATGAGAGTGGAAGCAATTCGTCCTGTCTAGCTTCATCTTCAGGTGATATTTCTAAATTAGCCTGAAAAAATGCCACAGTTTAACACATTTTCTTCCATTTGACAATATAATGTATAAATATTGTAAATAATATATAAGACAATGCAGAGGCTTTACCCGTGATTTAGCATGTGAGGTTTGTAGCTTATTGTGTTTGTCAGATACAAATAAAGCACACGAATGGAAGTTGAAAACGTCTGTTCCTGTACATCAAACTACATGCAAAACATGTTAAAATGAGAGAGAACAATGCGCTTCCAGTCTGGCTCCGTGTGTTTGTTAACCCTACATCACACTGGCACGTTTGCAAAGTCACCATCAATTATCACAGCACCAACTAAGCTTTTGGGCTGACTGCTGGTCCTGCAGCGACTGCCTGACATGAATGATCAGTAAATAATGTCTGTCATGTCTGCTTGCTCGTGTTTCGATATGAGCACAGAACGGGCGACGCTCCAAACTGCCTCTGTTCTCTGCTGGGCTTATTTGGCTCGGGCCTGAATCTAATTATTTTCACAGCGATTGATAAGATAGCTGCCACATTTTAATATGGACGTGTGCGGTGGAGCCACTGAGGGGTGAATCTGAGATCTCAAACACTGAAAATACTGCAGCTTTGATTTTTGCAATAAAAGTAAATGTTGAGCGGTGAAGAAATAATTCATACTGTGGACTACTGTCAGCAGGATTAAGGCTGCAATTGGGCTCCGCTGAGAAGAAATGCTGAGTGATGAATTAGTGTACAGAAGTGGCCCAATAATAGGCATTGCATTGCATTGCATGGGAAGAGAAGACCACACTCTGCCCTGTTAAATCATTTCAAGGATGACAACAAAACCCCACCTATGACAAAACCTGAAAGACCTGTTTGCACAAGAAAGCAGAATGGATGTTTTAGCTTTTGAACGTGAGAGGTTTTTAGCAACATGACCCGAGTCTGCAGGCTTTTACAAGCAGCAAGTGATGAACTTAAAGAGATGAGCCTGGGACTTTATTCTCTCTGCTGTTTGACACTGCACCGCACCAGCAGGTAGGTTCTGTCATGTATTCCTATTTTCATTTTAGCTTGTATTTACATATACTGTTACATTATTTATAATAGTCCAACCATTGGTACAAAAGGTTAATAATATAACGGACACACCTTTTAATGCAATACTAATATTCTATTGTAAAATTGATTTGCCAACGCTCACGTTTGCTCCACACTCGCTGAGCAATGAGAGTGTGCAGAACTTGTCATTTGCGACTGAAAAAAACAGCATTTGAGACTCGTACAGCAGATTCAAGCAGATGTAGCTACTGATTTGTGTTTGTAATAGAAATAGATTCTAGAAAAAAACATATAGATATATTTATCAGAAAGTATTCTACAGGTGTGCAACTCTCATTGTGTGTATGTGCACACACTTTCTTACTTTGTGATTCATAGCATAGTGTAATGATTCATAGTGTAACTGCTGGGAGAAAGAAAAATCTACAGGTTTGTCTACTTTGTAAAGCTTTTTTTCTCTGTGACTTCAAATTTACTGTCACAGGTGCTCAGCTGTTTTGCTCCAATAATTCCTTCATAAAAATGGCTGCTTTTATTCAACAAATGTGCTGTAAAAAATGTATTTCTGGTCACAGTTGTCTGTTCATACTGATTTTCTGTCTGTTGCAGGTGGCTGTGCATGTCAGATGATATATGACTGTGTGTATGGGAACCACATCACAGACGTGGTCTTCTTTGTGGAAAACATATCTAACCAGAAGCACGTTCGCTTTGGAGAGTACGGCATGAACAATGATCTTAAAAAAAGCTCAGAAGGAGCACGCTGGTTAGAAAAGAGACGTTTCTGTGAGTTGTACCCCTGGAACAGCTGAAAGAGAGTTTGACACACCTAACAATGCTGCTTCCTTGGCTTAATTTGCTTCATTGGAAAAGGGAAACAATTTTCTCCCCATTCTTTAATTAAATTGCTTGAAGAATGCTTTATACCCATGACTCCCTCTCTCTCTCTCTCTCCCTCCTGCACTCTGCCTTGAAGCAGGCTCCACGTGCAGCAGGTCATTTAGCAAATTTCTTTTCTCTAATCATTTCTACACTCCGGTGCCTCCGACTGTCAGGGTCCATCAGACCAAACCAGCTGACTCCGAGGAGCGGGAAGTGAGGGCGAGCTGGCCGAGAGACGGGTCAGAGGTCACCGCCGATGTGTCGCCTACAGATGTCACGGCTTCGCTCTTACCTGCAGTTCACGCCCCAAAAGACGGGAGAGGGTGCGCTGCAGGGTGGACCACCGGGGCCTGGAGGTGGACTGGGGTAAGGATCAGTGTGGAGGAGAAAACACGGTCAGATGGTGTTGATGTATGTTACTTCTCTCTTAGACACCTCTGCACTGGATGCTAAACACCTGTGGAGAGCATCTTCTTCACGGCTTCACTGCAGCTGCTGGTGGAAACAGAGGTATGTTTTGACGTCAGTACCCGCAACATGACACCCTTCACCAGGCTGTACAGATTGGTGTCGTTAAGTGACTAAATCAACAGGTCGTCAGGTTTTATAACGCTGTCTTTTCAAGTTTCAGGTTTGACTTCAGCCTTCAGGCAGACAGGGACAAACATCTCCGTGTCATCAGTCAGAATCATTGAGATTTCAACAGAAGGTCTTGGTCCCGAAATGAATAAAACATGAAGCTCTGCTGACGTCTCGGATTAGGTTACAATATAAAGTATTAAAGCTGGTTATAATAGAAAATAGTCCCTCTCAACATGCTGGCTGCTGTTCCTGACCTAGAGTGAGAGGAGATTAACGGCATCATGGGAAGTCATGCTGTTTTTTTTATTACGGAGCCGGCCCCCCCGACACGGCAGAGATCCTCTATCATTTTAGCCAACCAAGGTCTCAGCTGACATGTTATCCTTCAAAATAACAACGACGTAAATCGTTCCAGCTTTGTGTTATGATGTTTTTGTAGGATTAAGATCAATAACTGTATTTCCTTGGAATAAGACTCTTTTACTCTTAACCCATCTTTACATATTGGATCAATATAATATATATAATCCCAATAAACATCTTATTTTACAATAGTGCCTGGTTATATGCTGAATATTGTTAATTATGGCCGTAACCAGGATTCTTTTAAATACTGAGGTTTGGAGTCTGAAATTCCCCTCAATCAACCAGCATCCTAAGAAATGTCTATTTAATTTTTTTTTTTTTATGTAATAATTTAGCTGTTCAATTATATATTCTAAAAGTTTCCTCTCACTATATGAAGATCTAAATGCTGTTGCAAAGATTCCTCTTCACTTCCAGTCTGCGAAACAAGCAGATTTAAAGCTGCTGTAATCAATATCTTTGATACGCATATTTTTATAACATCTAATAACTCATTAAAACCAAATTTAAAAGAAAAATAAACACTTGAACAAACATCAGCGTGATAAGAACCACCTAAAATGACAGAAACCATCTTTGGGAAACATTTTACAGGAGGATGACTTTGATTTGTCAGTTTGCTAACATGCAGGTGGGCGGGGTTTATGATCTGTACTGCAACCAGCCACCAGGGGGCGATCGAGATTGTTTTGCTTCACTTTTGAGGAGCCGTCATGTCCTCCATCAACATGTCTGTGATGTTGTTTCTGCTGCACCCAAGTTGGCCCAAAAAAACTAATCGTTAAAGCAGGTTAAAAAAAAAAAGTCCAAATGATGATATGACGTCATAATCAGCCTCAAAAACACAACATATGTCATTTGTGTGTAACTGCAGAGCTGTGTCATGCACCACACTGAGCACAGGACCTCAGTGGTAGCTACAGCTCTGTGTGTATACTGTATGTTGATGTATTGACAACAATCATACAATTAGTGTACACGTACACACGCAGGTACAGTTATGTGGTTCAGTAGAAGATGCAAAAAGTGGTAAGTGTAAGTCAAGTGACAGCATGCACAGCACCAAAGCAGCTAAATGGAATCCATCCATCATCATATGTATTATTTACCTCTCTACCATTTGTATTTACATTTCTTAAATCGCCAACCGATTTAAGAAATGTTCAACTCAGTGCATGTTGTAATGTGAAAGATAAACTGGCAGTTGCAGACGTTAATGAGAAAACCCTTTTTTCTTGTTCCACCACCAGCTGTTCATTCCCACGCCACTCCGTGACTCTGTAAATGATTCGTCCAGATACGAGTGGGTCTACTTTGGGTGGGTTTTATTCTGTGCTGAGCTATAAGAGCTGTGAGCGTGAACCTCCGGTACTTGTTAGTTGGCATTTCAGAGTGCAACACTGACTCAGTGCTGTCAATATGGCAAGTCTGTTCACCGCAGTGGCCCTGCTGGCCGTGTTGTCCAGTGGGTTATGTGAGGAGAAAGTGTTTCTGCAGAGAGCTGGTGTGGCCTTCAACGGCAGGCAGTACAGATCTCTGCTCACTGTGAACAACGGGGAGCAGTTTGGGACCTGGACCTGGCCCGAGATGTGTCCCGACAAGTTCTTTGCTGTCGGCTTCAGCATCAGGGTAAAGATATTCAGACTATTATAACTATTCTATTAAATACAAACCTACTGTGGAAAGACAAAGAAAAACCAAATACTTACCTGACTTGTACAAGAGCGGTCATTCAGTTCTTTTGCTGTTCATGAAGTACCCTGGCTAATTAGATGAATCATGTTCTTTATTTAGTGAAATAAAAAAGCACACGATGGGCAGATATATAAAAAGACAATGGAAGGTCTCATAACTCCAAAGCATTTATTTCTCTTCTTTTTCAGCATTAGAATAACACTCATCTGACCGTGTTGTGCACATTTAATTGAAGCTTTATCCATTTAGATTTAGATTTGCTTGAATGTTGGATGTTTTAGTTTTCTGGTTTTTGTTCATGTCTGGTTTGCGTGATGGGCTTTCCCTGCTTCCCCACGTTGTGTCAGGCGGCTGCTGCTGTTACCTCGACGAAGTGAAGGAACAGAAGATGCAGAGGATGAGAACTGTTTGATGCCTCAGAGTTATGGCTACTATGCATTTTGCATTATATATTTTGTTTTACAAATAGATAACAGGTGTGTCGACACGTGTGTCCTTGTGGAGACGCATGAAGGCAAAGTCACATGCCCACACCCAGGTCAAAAAGCAGTATACTGTAGTGTATTAAACATATCATTTTATCATTCAACCTTTTTCTCTTTGTGCTGAATTTAAAGCAGATTTAACATGAACTTTTACCTCAAAATAGATTTCATTTGGTTCAATTTCAATGTACTAAGGTACATATATGAGGAAGTGATCTTTTGCTAACGTGATTTCAACATAAGAGAGAAAAGGTACAGTCCCTGTTCTTTGAAAACAAGTGAATTAGCCAAAGCTAACGAGGCTTCAGCGTCAGTCTAAGTTAGTCAGGTCAAGTGGATTGTAAAGTTGCCTTTTCTGAGTGACTTCACTGCAGCTCAGCAACAGCAGCGACAGCAAAACACAAAGGGACTAACCTTGAAAGAAACCCACTTGATTGGACAAACTCAGACTGCTGAAGCCTCATATACATTTCACCTGAAGTTTAGAAGGCATGATCGCACGGAGCGAGGACTGTGGATGTCGTCTCCCATCTTATATTGGACAAGATCACTTCACAGCCACTGTGGAGAGGAGAAACAATCACAGCTTCAAAGTACAAATAGGAATTAGTGTTTTAAGAGAGACTTGAAAAAAACTGTCCTTTAAAGGTGTCTTAGAGGAGGAACATTAAAACCAGCTCCAGTCGCATGAAACACAAACAACAATAATCCTCACAGACCTGAGAAAGCAGCATTTGAAAGATAATCCTTTTATGTGTGTGTGTTGCGTGCAGAACAATTCTCCGTCACTGAGATGAAAAGAAAAGCCTCTCGCTGTTTCAGATACTAACCCTCACTTCTCTGCACAAACCCTAAAAAACAAAAAAACTAAATCCAACCTGACCAACCTCTCACACCAAATCCAGCCGCTGCTGCTTCGCCAGAACTAGATAACAACGAGATAGCAAGTTGGTTGGACCAGAGCTGTTGCAGCTTGTGGGAACTGTTTTCTGTTTCCTCAGGTGGAGCCTAACCAGTACGGGGCGGATGACACCGCCCTCAACGGGATTCGCCTCATTTGTGCCAAAGATGGGAGCCGAAGCTTCCTGTACTCTATTGAATCCCACACTGGCTAGTAAGTCACCCCCAACGGCAGCACCAGCTTTATTAATGGTTACAAAATCATTTATTAATGCTTTATAGATCAGTTATATGTCCATGCAGTTATAAATGTTAGTTACTGCTTAATAAATGCTTTCTAACGAGCAATTAAGTCAGCAGTTATACAGTTGTAATCATCAAATGTGCAATATTGTGTTAATAAGTCATTTATGGATTTTGGTCCAGATTATTTGTAATAATAATATAATGTAATAATCTCGATTATAAACTTTATTTATATCACACCTTTTTTAAACAGCATTGCAAAATGTTCAGAGGGGAGATGAAAGCAATGCCTCTGTCAGGATTGCAAATGAGGTGTTCAGAGGTTGAAATGTTTCCTGCTCTCCTGTCCAGCTTCGGCGACTGGTCCCAGCCCCAGTACTGCCCCAGCGGCATGCTCACCTCCTTCCAGACCCGCGTGGAGCCCCATCAGGGTCTGTTCGGTGACGACACGACCATCAACAACATCAAGTTCCGCTGCAGCAGCAACCCGACGCTGGAGGGGCCCGGCATGGAGTGGGGACAGTACGGCCACTGGAGCGAGGAGTGCCACGACGGAGGAATCTGTGGCATCGAGACCAAGATGGAGGAGTACCAGTACGGCCTGGACGACTCCAGCCTCAACGATGTGCGCTTCCACTGCTGTGACAGGCCTCAGCAGGTGAGACAGAGGGTTATATGATGGGAACCAAAGCCCAGAAATAGCGGAGAAGGTTAATGAAACATCCTCACAAAGCACAGAAGGTTCTCATAGACTCATAGTGAGAACAGTTTGATTCCAGATGAAGTGGCACCAAGCCAAACTCTCATCCTAAGCACAAACACAAGCACCGAAGCTGCAAACAAGAGTCTCAGTGAGGTGAGCCCATCGAGGGTCCCAGCCTGAGGACTTCCCCTTAACTTGAGAGGTTTCGATGATGACATGAGATGTTCTCCAGATGTTCCCAGACGATGAAGATGTCTGTCTGCTTGATACTCACCTGGCCTTGACACTTCATTGTCAGCTGTGTGTTCTCAGCTGATAAACACTATTATATTCACTATTATATTCACAGCTACAACAACAACTGTTTTCTGACTTTTGTTTTCAAGCTTGAATTTGTTCTTGGGCGGTTTTGAACCTAAACGAGAGAAATCCAAAAACACAACAAAGGAAAGATTTAATTATTTATTTATTTAAGTTTGACTGCAGCCTATAATTCTTTTGAGCCACAGTGAGTCCTCATGAACACAGAAATCAAATACCAGCACTTTCTGAAAATAGAAAGAAAATACCCAAACTGTGACTGTGGCAGTGTGTTTTTATTATTATTGCGTATATTAATCATTGTCATTAAGATAAAGAGACGTTCAGTGGAGAAAACGACACCATCTTGGAAAGTGCAGCTTTAAATTCATTTTTAACCTTGGAGACACCTCAAGGTCCACTTTAGTAGCTGTTAGGGAGCTTTTAAACATAAAAATCTTTATCAGATCCAGGAAATACAGCTCAAATCTCCACCTTTTGTTGTTGTCGAGGACTTTAAGAACTGCTTGTACAGTTTTGGAGTATTGGTTAACATTTGAAGGCCCGCAGGAAGAATATATGAAATAATTCAAATGTCAAATGTAATGTATTCTTTCTGTGACATCCACTCATTGCTGTTTATGGACTGCTTGTGTCTGATGTTTGTATTGACAGTGATCGGCAGGTGACATCGAGCAGTTTGATCAAGTCGACACTCTGGACGCAACGACGGCAAATAAAAAAGAGCTCATTGAAATAGCTGCTGTCTCTTTAATGATTTTCCCAGAACCTGAAGGTTTTGATGTGAATAGTGTCTGTTTCTTTTCTTTTTTAAAACTCACATACTACAGAGTACAGAGCAGCCTACGACAAACTGACAGTTATTTGTCAAAACATCCGGCTCTCTAAACAAAGTCAAGAGGCACCTTCAGCAGGAAGAACAGGAAGATCAATCAAGCCCTCGTCTGAAGAGACGCTTTTTTATACATGGTGTCATCCCCTCATCACCGCTCATCAGCACGAGAGCGCCGTGTTTTCATATCCTGTCTAATGAACCAATGAGCTCACAGCAAAGTCATAACAAGCGTGAGCTCTAAACAGAGCCGCTGACACAGGCATTTCCCAGAATTCCTGCTGGAACTGAGGTAATTAAGAAATGACAAGAGAGGGGATATTAATTAATTCACAGTTTAAGGCCTGACAAAGGTTGATAAGACAACGACTGGCGCACACAGAGGTAATTGTGTTAATTAATCAATGAGTGGTTAATCTGCTAACAGAGTGTGTGCGGGGAGGTTGGGGAGGGAAGTCGAGGACGTTATCAAACGGCGCTGTAATGGTTTTCAGAAGATTTTTGCAAGTCAAGGCAAAGTGATTATAGTCTTTAACACACAGCTACAGAGTGCCTCTCTGTTATGGTAATTCATACACTCGTGCTGACCTCATATCTAAGTTCAAAGTGTACTTATTGGAGTTAGATGCTCAAGTGCACTTGTTGGTCTGCTGGGAAAAACGGATACGCTAATCAGCAGGAGGAGGACTGACAAGGAAAACAGCTGTACATGTGTTTATGTGTGTGTGTGTGTGTGTGTGTGAGTGTGTGAGTTTTGTTTTTGTTGCTCTTATTGTTTGTGTGTGTATAAGGTAAATGTTAGAGGTTAATAGATTAAGATTTCATTTTTTAAAACCTAATAATAAAGAATTGAGTTTATGTTTGAACATAATTGAACAGAACAAAACACGACGATGATGAAAACAGCCAACAGTCACTTGGGGAGCGTTTCAAACGAATAGGTTTCTGTGTGGCATATCGGAGTCAATAAAAAGAAAGGCTGCTTTCAAGTTAATGTGAAATACAATACAACAAATTTAATTAAAACGCCACAGAACTTAACTTTAGATTGTAGCGGAGATCTGAAAGTTTCCAAAGACACCGGAAATGTCAGGCTGAATTTCAGGAGAACATATATAAAGGAGCCTTGGGTTTAAATATTTCACTCAGTGTAAACATAATTTAGCTTCAGTGAAGAGATGAAACAAGCTGATGCATTAAATATGTGATGCAGTCACACAGTGTGGAATAAATGTATTTTTAATAACCTTATTCTACTTAAAGGGGTAGTCTACTTCCATAAAGTTAAGAGGGACGTGGGAAAAAAATCAGAAACATCGGGGGCGAGATACACTATCTTTTATGGGTCATGCTTAAAAAATACTAAATTATACTACATTTCCCATAATGCAACTCAATAACATCTTTCATTAGGCCAAGCCAGCCTGTTAAATGGCATCTTTCAAACTCTATGCTCCCAGTTTGTGGCACATGTTATCTAATAATCTCAGTCTCAAGCCAAACTCAAGATGACCCTGATGACATCACTATGACATCATCTGGGTTACTTTCTAGCACCGCCGGAGACGGCTGGTTTCTCAGGTCTAGTGGTGCTCTCCATCACCTTTGCTGTCTGCGCCCCTTTTTACCGGAACTAAAAGGTAAAACCTGGATGTAAAGCATTTAAAAACCCAAAGGGAAACTTTTTTTTTATAATCACAGGAAATCAGGAGAAAAGCTGCAAATCATCACACTGGAGAAGCTGCAGCCTTCACGTGCGGTTGCACGGTTGCAGCGCATCAGGTTTTAGGAATTACAAATGGGGATTTCATTTTCTATTGATCAGATGCTCTGAGACACATATAGAAGTCCTGTGTGTTTTGAGGTCTGCTTCGCTGCACGAGACCTTGGGCGGCCACTAGATGGCAGAGCTGCATCAAGCGGGGCACCAGAAACAATTACTTTTATTACAAGACGCATTCAATACAAACACCTTGGACTCATTTTATGGGTGTAATGAAATGTGGATCAACAAATTCAACATTGAACACCTGGCACAGCCGTGCAGCTCCACCTCTTAGTTAACCTCAGAAGCCCTCTGGGCACGAAGGCCTCAAACCTGCACTATATCAGCGTCGACCACGCCGGGCTCACATTATCATTACTCACATTATTCAAAACACGCTGCCCTTCGGCAAGTTGTTGTGTAGCAGCAGCTCTGCGTCCTCCAGTGGAGGCCGTCGGTGTGTAACACCCCGGGTCCCATGTTTAATATCCAAACCACAGGCTCAATCTTTTTCTGACCAGCTTAGCGGCTCGCCAGCGGTCCCCAATCTGCCTCAAGAGCCATTAACGCCTCCTATAGGGAGCAGAGTGGTGTGGGGTTTGTTTTCACCTTTACGTTCCCTTGAGCTCCCGAGCTCCTGATATGTCGCACCGGCTGTGTTGACTCAACTGTAAATATACTCCTGTTTGTGGGGTTATCATCACGGGGGAAATACTGACGCACGAGGGACCGTTTTGGGACTGAATGACACTGTTTTGATGCAAGGGTGAAATGAATGGTATTGTTGTGGCGTTAGGGTGCAATAACTATAAAGTTAATCTATTCTGAGGTTTCCACAGTAATGAAGGTAATAACCAGATGGAGGAGATAAAAAAAACAAAAAAACTAAAAGACTTCTCTTCACTTTGAGAAGAATATGCCCGCTGCTTCCTGCTTCTCTTTGTATTTTCACTGTGTTCAGTGGACTGAAGGTCTCATTTCATCTCAGTCGCTTTGTGTACGTCTCCGAGGGCAGCATGGACTGTCCTCGTATAGAGCGAGAGCATTTCTAAGAACTTTGTGTGTGTGCTGACTCTTAAGGTCGCAAGTAAGGCTGTAAGGTAGAACTCAAGTCTGGTCCTGGTCCTCTAAAATAACAGACCTGTCTCTCACAGACTGAGAAGGCTGCTGTGCTGTCAGTTCCCCATAGAGAAGCAAAATAAATATACTTTCTTTAATGTAATTCACAAGTGCAGGTAAAGCTTATTTTCCCAGTGTCATGTTGTTATAAAGCAACCAAGCAGCCTCATGTTAGAGGTGTAGTTTTACACACGTGTGTGGAAACATATCATTCCTACAGTTATCTTGTAAAAATCTGCAAGAATATTTTGCTTCTAATATAATTTTCTTTGACTTTTGACCAAATGTTTTCTGTAAGTTAAAGACTTTACAGATTATAAACTTCTCTAAATCCAAATCCTTGTACTACAGTGATTGGAGTTGTATCACAGTTGTCTCTCGCTGTGGAACCGCTTACACAATCCTTCTGTTTCCTGGAGGGCTTTTACTTTGAAACCTTGAATCAGTGGTTGAGAACCGGAGACGTGTTAACCAGGTGAGTGTAACACGATGAAGTGGTGCTGTACACGTTATACTGAGACACCGTACAGGTGACTCCTTCGCTGCTGGATGACGAGAGAAAGGAAGGCATGTAAACAGAAATGCACGAGGGTCAGCGTGCAGTTCAGGTTCACGAGTCTAATCTAGAAATAAACCAGAATTCCTGAAAAAGCTTTGCGCTTGAGCATCTAAGTTACTTTTAATAGCAGCTTTGACACAAAAGAAGCAAGGACACGTGTACACATTAAATATAAATCATTTTATAATATACAAATTGTACAGATGTCATGAACAATAGGAATGTGGACATACTCGGGATAGCAAAGATAAAGAATACTTTTTCTTCCTCGATAGCAAACACTGCTATGCAAGTGACATCAGCACATGATCAAAGATACTCAACATTCAAGATGGCAGCCGGGGTGATATAAAACCAACATCAGAGACAAAAAACCCAAGAATACATTTTCCAGAGGCTGTGAGCAAGCTAAAGTGACAACACAAGAAAAAAAACTCAAATAACGGCATCCTATTGTATCATGTTCTGTCATTTCTACTCTGCTCATTTCACATCATAGTAGCACACAGGAAATGAACCATTACGTTGTATTTTTTTTTTTTTTTTACAGCATTACCAAGAACGATTGCACCAGCGCCACTATTGAGGCTCAGAGACAATTATGCTGATATAAGACAGGAAACTGTATATTACTATTTTTTTTTTTTTACACGAATGAGTAGAAGGCTGCAGATATATATTTAAGTCTAACATTAGTCAAAGGTCTCCTTCTTGTCACGGACGGCTACGTTAACATGGTTCAGCATCATTTAACTGATGAAGTGTCAGATCCTGCCTCGCCTTCGCTCCCTGTGTGTTTTTCTTTTTTGTAATAACAGACCAAAAAAAAAAAAATCACAATTACCCACAGTCCCTGGAGTGTACTCATGTCAGAGGTTGGACTGCACTGCAACCAATCTGCCCTTATCAGGCTTATCAGGGAGAGATGGGGCCCTAAAGGCCACGGCCTCAGGTAGGACGGGCGGACACAGGGCCGGTTGGAACTTTTGTCAAGATTACAATCGTCCGTGTTTGTGGATGTCCAATGGGAATGTGGTGGGAGTCTAAAAACAGTCATGTCACATGAGATCATCTCGCCGCGTTAGTGATTTTCCAAACTCGGCTCTTCTGGGTAAAGTGGAATATGATCCGCCTGTTTTCACAGGATACCAAAGGAGAATAAACGTCACAGTTTCAGATAAAAGAAAAAAAGGAGAAAGGCAGGAATACTGAAATAAATTCATAAAACAGATCAATGACAGTTTAAATGTTTATCTCGACGCTTGGGGAAAATGAAGAAACTGATTAAATCTGACGAAAAAATAAGCTGACCGGGATTCAGCGGGGAAATTTCACAAATACTCATAATGATCTCGTCAGCTATGAAAAGGCGTCTTTTTGGTTTTGCCTTTCACAATTCATATTTGTCACATTCTGACAAACGTGTGAAAGTGACAGCTGAGTCTTATTTGCTCCCCAGCAGCTCTGTTGCAAGTTGCAACACAATATATTTCTTGAATACAATAAGTGCTTATTGAAGCTCAAACAGCCGAAATCTTAAAGCAGCTGAGAGAGAAAGAAAGAAAAAAGAAACTACCACAGAGAATATTATGATATGTCTTCGTATTTTAATTCAATACCAGAGTGGTTATTTGTCATGTGCTCGTGCAAACCCCTGTGTACAGCTGTGGAAAATCCATTCGGGCTTAAATATGACCCTTGACCTTGTCTGCCTTTAGCGGTGACCTCACGCTCACGGGTCTGGGCTTCGTCATAGTGGAGGGCGAGAGGACAAGGAGCATCTGTTTCGGTTCCCCTCGGTTTAAAACCACAACAGCAGCCGTCGGGAGGTAGCTGGAAGCGTCAGTCAGAAATACATTTCAGCAAAGCTTTAGCGGAACAGCAGAGGCGACGCGAAGTCTCTCGACTCGAAAACAGAACACTCACAATAATAATAACAACAATATTTAAAAAAAAGTTTCTGAACATCTTAAAAATAAATCCAAAACATATTAACTTCAAATAGACAAACACTTCGACTCTTTTATCCCCTCGCTCTGAATTCCAGTAATTAAAACGGGGAACAACAGCTTCAAAATACCAACACTGACTGCAGCGAAACTTTCCAGTTCGACTATGACAACCATATAACACTTAAATCACCATTGTGCCTCTAAGAGACAGTTCTAAAAGCAGATTGTGGGCATTTACAGTTTAGTAATAAGGCTAAGCTGGTCACAGTTTTCATATTCTACTCTACACAAGAAACACTTGCCATTTTACATTGAAAGAAATCTCAGCGGCGGGTGGATTGATTAAGGAGCACGTATTCAGCATAATCGATCTTACTTGTGTGTGTGTGTGTGTGTGTGTACTTGAAGACTTCCATCCCTACTCCTACATCCTTTCAAAAAGGAGACATTTCTCTTGACCAAGCTATCATCTATTCTCATAAAACAAATGATCCAAATTATGACAAATTACAGTCTGTGTAAAGCGAGACAGCGAGTACTTTAAGTTCTCCGAATGCAGATATTTTAATAAACAGGATTTTCGGATATTTTTTTCATGGTGTGTAATTTCCTCACTAAATTTCGCAGCGATTTTAAACATGAACTCTTCCTCCTCAGTGCAAATGGTTCACTATGACATCACCGTTAAATCTGAAGGCTGTTTGCTTGACATGTTGAGGTGTTTTGCTGTCAATACCTCCCCCAATAAGTGACCCCCATTATAAATGCATGATTCCTGACAGATACCCCACTGACAAAATCCATTAGTGCGCTAATGAGAGCTCTACACCGTGAACGTCGCCACCTTCCTCCCCTGAAGCCAACCCCCCCACCCCCTTTTTAAATGGAAAGCTACACGGTGCAATGAAACAGCACATTACGACTTGGTTATTGTCAGAAATGATGTCTGGTAAGAGGTGCTTAAAGAGCTGGAGGTAAAATAATGAAGGAAATCTCAACGGGAAATGTGGGAGGCAAACTGCCGTTACTTTAAACGAGCCTATTCATTTCTTTTTATTTGACTCTCTAATGCTCTGTGGTCTTTCTCTTTCCCTCTCAATCTTCAGTTTCAGTCTGGGTAAACAGCGAGGCTCGGTCCTGGACCTGACCACACAGCTGAACCTTGTTTCCAACACTGACAAGTGCTTTAGTTTGTGGCCGTTGACTGGAAACGCAATTAAAAATGCAACTTTGCACGGAAATAAATACTCAATCCTGTACGTGAAAGCTAACGAGGTGCGTCTCAAAATGAGTTCTGGCCTCGAGCTGCAGACATTCAGCTGGATTTCACATCCTTATCTGACTTGGCTTTGAATATGGAACATTCTGTATGCAAGGTGAGCTTAGCACACCACACCAAAGAGTGATTATCAGCTCTCTTTGAAGCACTTGACAGCTTCGAGCTCAGCGTAAACAATTATCTCTTCACCCTACTTTGGATTGCCTGTCGCAACAAACGCCTTTCCCATCACCTCTGCCAGCTTCCTCCTCCAAGTTCCCTCCACGTTGCACTTACTGTGGTGCGCCGAACGAGGGAACGAGGGAACGGGGACCTGGGGTCTGATTAACCTGCCTTTATGTTGTCCGTCGTGTGGATGATGACGTGTCTTTTCTCCGCTTCAGTGCACCTTGTAACAGGTGGTCAGTCCGGGCTGATCTAATATGTTTGATACGTTTCTCAAACTATTCTTCAGTAACAAGCAGAGAACCTTCTTTCATCACTGCTCTTCTTTCAGTTCATCTAATTAACCCTGATTAGACAGGTTGAAAGTGGACGCCCGAGTCTGCGTTACATTGCTACTCGCTCGCTTAAAGGCCTGGTCACGCCTGACAGTGGAGCGTAGGGATCCAGTGAGCTAACTGCTAACATGCTAGCATTAGTCAGTATCAGCAGCTCTCGTGGCTTGTTTCTATTTTCTTTGTTGTCAGTCGCTAATGGGACAATACGTTCATTATTCAAAAGACATATGACACATGTCGGAGGACCATTCCTCTTTTGTGGAGCAGTTTATACTCTGACAGAGGAGGTTCAAGAAAAGTGGACGGTACGACAAAGACAACAAGCTATGATAACGTCCTCCCTTTTCATTCTCTGAGTCTCAAAGACAAACTGTGCAAATACGACTTTGCACGGATGTACAAAAAAGCGACCCCACTAATCTCGGTAATCCCATTGAAAAGAAATAGATTTTGTGACCAGGCCTTTAAACTGTTTCTCACTTGTTTGTTTAATAAAAGAAAAAAAAAAGTGCCCAATCTCATCATGGCATCGTTCTAGATATTCATCCGCCTGCTGATCCTCATCCAGTCACACCAGTGTTTCCACATTGACTATCCTGCACCAACATCTCCTGTGCTGGATATATACATTCAGCATGTGTGGTTATACAGTAGGGCGGGTACGTGAAATCATTCTGTAGCTATACTGTGGCAGGTCGCGGGGGAATTGTCTATGAAGGATGGCAGGTTTGGAGAATGCTGCAGCGATGGGGATCAAAGCCCCTTTAATTTGGACCAGGGACGACACCGTGAACCAGTTGTTAAGATGGAGAATTTGAGAGGTAGGGTGGGGAAAGACCTTGACTTGGACTCCTTGGGGCTACTCTGGAGTCTCCTCTGGGCTTTGATTGGTCTGTGTGGCCTGTGAATCTGCCACCACCTCCTTGCCGATGACATCCGCGCCCGCTGGCTCTTCTGCCTTGGCTTTGATCGCGTTCTCGTCGCCCTCGTCCTTCTCCTCGTCCGTCTCGATCCCGTTTTCGATCACAGCTTCAGCTTCTGCTTCACCTTCTTCCTGCTTGTCTTTGGTCTTGCTCTGGGTTTCGACGGTCGCAACGATTTCCGTCACTTCCTGGATCTCTACATTTTCTAAAGGCTCTTTTGATTCCTCTCCATCCAGTGCTATCGTTTCTTCTTCCTTTTCTTCTCTGCTGTTTTCTGCCACTTTGTCTTTTGTCTCTGCTCCTCCATCTTTCTTGTCAACAGTCTCTATGCTGATTTCAATCCCATCATCAATCTTCGTATCTTCCTCACACCTCACCTCCCTTTCTTTCGATGTCTCACTCTCTCTCGCTGCCTCTACGTCTGTTGCGTTCACCCTTTCATCCCCACTCTTGTCTTCCTCTTTCTCAGCCTTTTCTTTTTCATCAAGTATCTTGGGATCCTCTGCATCTTTCTCATATTTTGTTTTTTTCTTCTTCTTGTTCTTTGCCGTTTCTTTGATGCAGTTCTTGTTGGACTTGCTTCGGGGCTTGAAGATCAATTTCTGAAACATTCAAAGTTTACATTAGCTCGTTAGTGGAATGCATTGTAACTCTTTAAATATGCATTTGGGCACAAAGCAGGACGCACAGACTTAATTAAGAATGGATCACAGTGGATCTAATGTTGCACTGGGAAAACCAGGTAATTCAAATTAGTCTCATTGATGCTGAGAAGGAAATTGAGGCCAATTTGAGGGGTTACCGGAGCCTCAGGGCCTGCAGTCTGACCGAGCAAACAGAAAAATGTAATGCAATATGTCCTCAATTACTTGAACAACTTGTACAGGGTTCTGCACACTGCTGGGACGTAGAGAACCGAGATAAACTGCAAAGAAACGGGCAAGAAAATCTTGTTAACGCTAGCAATTCCCTGAGTCTTAGGGTCTATTAAATTTGTTGTTGTGATGGCGGTTTAAATTCGGGTCACAGAAAGCTTCACCATGGATTCATTCCACTTCGGACAAAGGTTAGCTTTAGAGGTTATCACCACTGTTCAGGAAAGCATTACCAACCCTGCTTCCCCAAACAACACATTTGTCTGGTGCTGATATCTCCAACAGAGAGGAGTTCCTTCACATTTGTCCAGCGTTGTGTGTGTTTGGCTACTTAAAGCCACAGCTGTGGGGCAGGTGACAGAACGACCACACATTACCCAAGAAACACCGAGAGGACTGTGAGGTCGCGTACCTTGGACTCCCTCCTCTTTCGGCCCAAGACGGGTCTCTGCAGGAAAACAATCTGTTTGGTGGACAGACTTCCATCACTGAAAGACGAGGACACACAGAGAGAGGGACAGAGGAGAGATTTTGTTAATCAAAAACTTTTGTTGGTGTTCATTTATTTAGAAATGATTAAAGATAAAATAAAAACGAATGGGAACTGCTGGCAGATTCTTCCTGTTTTATTGTTTTCTTTGTGCTTCGTGCTTAAAAATAACAGCTGCACAGCTCCAAGGTAAATATGTGTAATTCATTGGAGTTAAATCCTGGGATAACACAGCAGTGATGGACACTCTTTCTGACCTTCCATCAAGATAGTCAGATTATTTCTGGCCGCTGCTCATGCCTCACACTCTTATCTGACAGTTTAAGGACATAGGCTCAACCTCTTTGCTGCTGTCATCTGTCACTTTCATTCGAAACTGATAATTCAAATGCAAGGAGGCGGATTTGGAAGTGTGTGCAACTTGTGAACATCTTCAGCTTCTCAGTACATGTATTTTTTCCTTTTTCCTCAATTCCCCAAATCTAATCCTCCATCCCATGCATGTCACACCCCAGTGTTCTGCGCAGGATAATCTGCACTCGCGCTGACAGATTAAACGTGGCAGGAAATGCAGATTCATTTCTGAGTGGGCTTCCTGTCTCTCACGCTCACTCCTTCGTCTGCTCATCTTTGTCATGCACGGCCCGCTTCGTAGTCCAGTGTGCTCTCACTAACTAGCTCCCCACTCAGTTTTACCTCTCTGCTTTTATCTCCTGTGACAGCCACATTTGAGACAGTTTTATTGTCTGTTTCTGCTTTATTCCTTCCATTTATCTTTTGCTATTATTGGACATGGCTTAAAAGGAGAAATGTTTTCCTGTGCTGCTATCTGACACAAGTTCAATAACACACACACACACACACACACACACACACACACACACACACACACACACACACACACACACACACACACACA
>JAVQJD010076231.1:0-33023 GCA_036023655.1 Nannoperca australis
TATTTCTTTAAAGTTAAGACTAGTTTAAAGTCATCTTCATTGAAAAGTACAGTGCTTTTCCTTCAAAAATAAGGACATTTCAATGTGACCCCAAACTTTTGAACGGTAGTGTATATCCTGACATGTATACAATTTGAACATGTATCATGTGGAATATAAATGTTAACAAATATAAGAAATAGAAATATCAAAGAATCTGCAGGCTGATTTATATGAACTCGTGTGTGACTCACTGGCAATGATCGTTTGATCTTCCACATCAACCAGTTTGTTTTGAAGAGCTGAGAAGAGAGAAAGAACAGTAAGTTATTTGTTTTGCAGGGGGTCACAGTGTGTGCTATGCATTCATTTTCTCTATTACACTGAATGGATCTATGTATTGTGTGTAGGAGCACTTGCGGAGGGTTGAACATACTACTGTAGTCGTCCTTCAGTTTGTTATTCTCACTGATCTGGTTGTCTAACTGCTGCTGCAGCTGGTTGAGGCTGGCATCCTTCTCATGCAGCTGTTGCCTCAGGTAATCAGCGTTCATCTGGTTCTGCTGCTGTTGTCTCTGTAAGTCTGTTTGATGAAATGTACCATTCAAAAGACTTAATATGATACACTGGATTATCATTACCATTACACTGGTTGCTTTAAGTTAACTATTACCTTTCTTCTAATATATACTGACTGAAGGTATTATTTTGTCTACGGACAGAGAGATGAACATACTGCTGTATTCATGCTGCAGGTTGTTATTCTCCTTGATCTGTTCTTCTAACTCCTGCTGCAGATTTGTGAGGCTGGCGTCCTTCTTATGCAGATGCTGCTGCAGGTGGTCCACATCCTCCTGGCTCTGTTGCAGTTGTCTGCGTACATCTGTTTGAAATATTCAGTTCACAAACTACATCGAATGACTCGCTGCATCTCACAGACAGCTGTATGAAGAGCGACAATAAGGTCGTATTGAGGATCTCACCGTCACACTGGGTGCTGACATCAGAGCAGCACATATTCAGTTCCTTGACCTCTTGCTTTAAGTCTGAGAGAGGAAGGAGGTTGAAACACTGACATGTATCAAATACCAAGTGTCAAGAGCAAGTTTAGCAAGAAAATAATTCAACATTTTGGGAAATACGCTTATTCACTTTCTTGCAAGGAAGTTAGAAAGTAAATAATATAATAAATGAATAGTATAGTAAATATGAAGCGGCTAGCATAGCCTAGCACAAAGCCTGGAAATGGCTCTGCCCACAGGTATCACCTATAAAGCTCAAAATCCAAAGTGTAAAATGTGCCGGACTATTTCCTGGCAGGGCACAGTCACTTCCTGGAGTCATTACTCCAGACTTCAGTAAGTTTCTTCTCCCGGCCAAGAAATAGTCTGGCACAAAAACCCCTATAAAAACCCAACTGATTTAGCTACCTTTAGAGAGAGCCAGGCTATTTGTTTCCCCCTGTTTTCGGTCTTTGTGCTAAGTGAAACTAAGAGTTGTGTCAATCTTCTCATCTAACTCGCTGAAGAAAGCAAATAAGCCTATTTCCCAAAATGTCAAACTATCTCTCTAATCTCATTGTACTGTGTACAATGACAATAAAGGCTTTCTATTCTATTCTAAGACAATGTACAGTACATACCTTTATTTGTGTTTTCAAGTTTTCTGTTCTCTCTTTGCTGTGTTTCTATTTGTTGTTCCAATTCTGAGAAAGAAGACAAACAATAACCTCAACTGCATGAAAAAACAAATTGATTTCTTTCAACAATATTCCAGATAAAGGAGGACGGTTCTAAGATGTTCATTTTACCAAAAGATGATTTAGTCAATACATGTTAGTCTCAGGAATAAAATTTGTAAAATATATTTTAGTGTGTAAGAAAAGTATGAAATAATGTGTTGGATGACAGCAGAGACACAATAGAAAAGTAACACAGTGACAAACCGTTTATATTTTTTTTAGCAGCTCTGTATGCCTGATTCTGAGCCTTTTTCAGTTGTGTCCTCAGATCAGCAATCTCTATTACTAGCAGACACACAGACACAACTTAAGTGTTATTTTGTGCTTAAAGGAAACGCACGACATAGCACAAAACATGAGCAAATACAACATTTTCATACTGAAGTCATAATTCTTTGCATTTGTTTCCTTGAGTTGACGTTCACTGTCATGCAGTTGCCTCTTTGTCAAATCCAGTCTCTTTTGAAGCTCTGAAAATGATCAGTGCAATACAGAATCATCAAATCAAAATCTATGTATTGCTTCATGGCTTATTAATGTAACAGTCCTATTAATGCAACATTTTGCTCTTTACCTTCAAGGATCTTAGCATTTGCTTCTTTGAGATATGAAATTTTATCTTCCAGAGGTTTGATTTTTTTGTGAAGTTTCATAATCTGAGCCGCTACAAAAAGACAAAGCAGGCGACTTTTACTATTCTGATGCCATTTGATAACTTCTGTATTGTTTTTTTCTCTGAACAAAACTGAGCGGAGCACTTGCACAAGTTGGTAATCCTCGTGTCACTTGAGTCCAGCAACAGTGTCTTCTCCGTGATCTGATTTCTGAGGTTCTGCAGTTCATTTTCCAGATCTTCGAAAAAGACAAAATGGATGTTTTATTTCCTCCAAATGTATAAAAAATATTCAGAATGAATTTGACTTGTAAAAACTGTATCCCACTTTTAATTTCCTCCATGTTTGCTTGTGTCTCACTCGCTGCTTGCTTCTGCAGTCTTGGCATTTCATCACGTTGAGCCAAGATTTTAAACACTAACATAAGAAAGGTTAGATTCAATACATTCAGTGGATACAAGGTCACAATCAACATAGAACAATTCATCTTTACTGTCATTTTGATGACTCACTATTTTTAGTATTTTCACCGATTTCATCTTCAATTCCCTCAATCAAAAAATCCAAATGCTTTTGGAGCGCTGCAGACAAGAGACGTAGAACACCATTATTTCATGTGAGCACATGTATCGCTTTTACTAAGTCCTTATAGTATAATGTAGGTAGTCAAGATATGTTTCTGATACTCACCTGCAATCTTATTGTAATCTGTGTCATTTGTTGCCACAATTGCCAGTTTCTCAATCTCTGTTTGTAGTGTAATAATCTGTAGAACTGGAAATGGGTTAAGCATTGATCATTATATTGTAGCATGTATAACTTTCCATCTTGACTATACACATAATTCATTTTCATTACTTTACCGGGCTGTTGATCACCATCTACTCACGTCTTTGTGGTTGAGCACTTCTTAGTTTTAGCTCCTCTGTTTTTGTACCCAGCTGATTCGTTTTCTCATCTATAATTTGTTGAAGCTCTGCAGAACATAAACAAAACAACTTTTTAACTTCTATATCCTTTGTTCTTCGTCCCTTAATAATAAGAAAAAATAACACCTCACACCATAGTTTAGATCAGGGGTTCTCAACCATGAGCAACCTAAGGCCCACTTCTGATTGTTAAAAAATGTCAGAGGATATTCCTCATATTTAAAATTATATATTTTACTTTGATGTTTTTTATACATGTGAATCCTTGATCACATTTAGATATAAAAATAACTAGCTTTGTAAAGTGGCCAAATCTTTTTTTACTTTTAATGTAACAATTTTGCAATACCACTTCTTCTGTGGCCCACTAGATGGCACTCAATCATTAAATGGTCCCGCCATTATAACGTGGCTCAATGGTTGAGAATGGCTGGTTTAGATGTTTCTCTGCTGCACATAACCATTTTTTTTTACACTCTCATGTCTTATGCACCAGTGCTAAATTAAAAACAACATGGAAATGGTTCAATACTTCATATCAAGCAAGACGGAACATATCAGCAAACTGTGTAGTGACAATGAAACACACACTGACCTTTTATCTTGGATTCATATTCAGTGTTTTGTAGTTGTCTGTTAAGCTCCTCCAGTTGCAAGGTAAGTGTCGAAACTTGAAGAGCTGAAAGACCCAGATTTAAAAGAAGTTCAACTAAGTAACAAATTGTCAAATTGACATTGTCTAAAGTTTTCCCCTAAAACTTTAGATCACGACTCAACTCTCACCCTACTTTAAAAACGGTCTCAGCCTGCGTTCAAATGACATTAACTTCCACATCTAGGGCCACAATTAACAATAATTTAATTATCAATTAATCAGTTGAATATTTTCCCAATCGATGTTTGGAAATAGCAGAAAATAGTAAAATCCTAATTTCTCAAAGCCCAACCAAAAGTCTGAAACCCAAAGATGTTTAGTTTAATATCTTATAAGACTAAGAAAATGAGAAAATGATCACATCTGAGAATCTGGAACCTGAGAATTTCTGGTATTTTTACTTAAAAAAGGACATGATTAATTAAAAAGTTGCTAATACATTTTCTGTCAGTGGACTAATTTATTAACTGACTAATCGTTTCAGCTCTGTCAAAGGGTTTGATTTTGACAAACAGGATCCCAACAAGGAATACAAACCAATAAAATTGGTGAATCTTTCCACCCATCCCAATTTCTTAACAGGAACCAGAAAAAGTCCTCCTCATCAGCTGGATAGAATATAATATAAACTAGACCTCTACGTACACATGGGTGTGCATGGAAAATGTAACAGGGTAGAAATCACATGATAATACAGTACCAACAGAAACGCAGCTCCATCACTCACCAATCGAAGTAACAGTGTCAGATTTGGACTGCAGCGCCTTCATTTTGGCATCCAGGTCATTCTGCAGATCTACGTGGATACATTAGCTAACAACTGTTGATCCCACAGACAGAACAAGTTCATAACTCTGGCTATCTGAGGAATGTTAACAATTTATTTTTAAGATAAGGAGTTTCTTTATTTTAATCCAACAGGTTGTGACAGACAACATCTGCTCAGCAGATAAAAACAATTACATAAAAATGACACAAATTACTTCAAATACTTCTTTCAGTCCTTATTGTCTGTCAACAACAAGTACGTTAAAACAAAGAATAAACCCATTCATTTCCCACAGTGGAGTCAAAAGAGTGTGATATTGTCGGCCAGAGGGACAGTAAGTAACAAGTCCACAGAGGCTACACTCACCTATCATTTTCTGCTCAAAACTGGAACAATCTGTTGCCTCTGTCTGGCTCAGTTTATTCTGCAGATCTAGTACCAAAAACACATTCATATTCAATTTAATCTTTTTTTTAATCTCTTGTTGCAAAAACCTAAATGTGCTAGGACTGAACTTACCCTTGATCTTAGCCTGATCACCAAAGTGCTCCTCTGCTTTTGCCCTCAGTTGTTCTCTCAGCTCTAGAGTAAGGTCAGCTTCAGGTTAAGAAAGAGCTACTGCTAATACATTAAATCAATGATGTTAAAGGGAAATGATACACTCACTAGTAATTGTAGCAGAAGCTGCTTGGCTGTTGTTGTTTTCTTTGTTTTGGTTTTGGAGTTGGTTGAGCAGAATGATGACTGTCAGAACTGAGGAACACAGAAGGAACATGTGATACGGGGAAACATTTCATACTATATCCTCAATTATGAATGTAAACACCAAGTTCCCTCTTACTTACTCAGTTTGGCATTTAACGGATTGTTCTCATTCAGCTTGTCGACATATTTCTGCAGATCTTTCTCCTTGGTTGTAAGATCCCTTCTGAGCACTAAGACAAATTTAAAGAAGTTACAACATGTGTATTAGTAATATGCAGAAGATCGGGATACAACAATATATAACAATATTACAAACAACCTTAGCAGCAGTTCATGATTTGCTTGCTTGGGGATTTGTAAAGGTTTGCTGGAGATGCTTACGGGTTGCCTGAGAGGTTTGTAATATCTGGATGTCTGACAGCTGTTTCTGCAGGTGCTCCACCTGACTCTGCAGTGTGATGATTGTCAGCACTGAAGCAACAGAGAGGGCACAACATGTAGTTTAAGTCAAGAGATACTCTGACAGTATATCCAGCAAACTGTGCAGGAAAATAACAGACTCCATCATCAGAGGGATGAAAGAAAAAAAGCAACTTCTCTGTGAACCTTTCTGCCTGCAGTTATTTCAAACTCACTCAGGTTTAGGTTTACGTCGTCTTTGTTGTCTATTTCACTGATGAGGCCATCCAGTCTGTTCTGCAACTCTGGGAAATGAGTAAATAGTCTTTAATGTGGATTACATTTTGTCATTTGTGATTTAATTTCTCAAATAATTTCACTCTGAATTGGTACATTTTCTCCTCTTTAATAGACTAACCTGTTACACGGCCAGTAGTGGTCTCATTGGCAGCCGTGTTCTCAAGGTCCCATATCTCATTCTGCAGCTCAATGATTGTCAAAACTGAAACAAACAAACACGTAGTTTGTTGACCGAGTCTGTCAACAGCAACTGCTGACTGGTTTTAGGACTACAACCTCAACCTGCTTTGTAAGTAAATTTAAAGTTGTGCATGTTTAAGAAACCACAGGCTTGACAACAAGGACAAAACTGTACATGGAAAGTACGCAAAGTATGCAAAAACTGTCAGAGGGCAAAAAGAGAAGACACCACCAACAAAATAGATCCTATGATTTGATGTGTCATTCTGTAATTATTATCCTGTTCTATGTTGCAATTAGTGCCCAAATGAGTGCAGAATTATTAAACAGGAAACATCTGTGTTATTGACATTTATTACCAAATTTAGAAAAAACGGAATTTGAAAATGGCTCAACATGCCATCCACTGTTATAAATCAGCCCTGAACCTGTGATGCCAATGTTGACATGGAGTCAACAGGTTGGAACCTGTCTACATTATGAAATATTTATTAAAAAAAGACTCTAATCAGTGTCCGTCAGTCTGACCCGTGTCCCCTGTCCCACAAACTACGTAGCCACGAGGCCACTTCTCCGACAGATGTTCCCTCACTCGTTGCATTTTTTCTAGAAGAATCTGAGGGTGGAGTTACACTTTAATTAAAATTAGACCTTTATGTTGACAGTCCTCCTGACTTTAAACTTGTAAATGCTTTATGCTTTCTACATTCTACTGTACATACTATGTCAAAGGATCCGCATTTAAACTAGTGCAAACTCTAGAAGTTCTGAAGTCTTGGACTCTCAGCGACGATAACATCAATGATGAATGCTGTTTGTTGTGTGTGTTTGTTTTACTGTGCAGTGACAGGAGGTTCACGCTGAAAGCCACTACCTTCTTCCGGTCACTGTACATTTTTGATGCTCCATCAGTTTGTCCCTAGTAGAGACTGGGAGCTTGTAACTAAAACGTCCTCCATCTAAAAATATAGTTTACTTGGTTGCTTAAATAGTGATTCACACTGACACAGAGGATCAAATCAATGCCCTCACTTATTTTGGGGTTGGCAATCAGTCTCTCTATGTCTGCAATCTTTGAGTTCAGTTCTTCTTGCTTCTCTTCCAGTTGCCTCTGCAGCTCTGTGAGTAGACAAAGAGAAACAGATAAATTAAGGAAGTCAAACATTTTTCACATTTTGTCAAACCTAGTGAAAAACCTGCATTTCTCTTAAGCCATGAATCAAAATTCAAGCAAAGAACAGAACATTCTCAATGCCAAACTACATATTGCTTTACAGTAAGACAACGCTCTTCCTCACTTGAGATCCTCTCTGAGTCTTCTGTGGTGGAGATTTGAACCCTCAGGGTCTTCAGCTCATTGTGCAGGACCATCACGTTCAGGACTGACTCAGAGAATGAGAGCAAACATCAGTGCACAGCTGAGACAAACTGAGACAAACTGAGCAGGACAGATTACAGATCATCTGTAATGTGAACGCTGCACTGTAACGTCACTCACTGAGCGCCGCTTTGGAGTCTCCGGTTCTGTTCAGTTCTGCAATCTTCTGTTCAAATTCAGTCTTTACCTCTGATAGAAACACACGTGAACCAAATCAGGGTTAACACTAAAACGTGAACTGGAGCCTGAGCCTTCAGCTGAAGACATATTTACAACTTACGCTCGTATTTATTCTCAAATCCAGAGCATTCCTCAAACTTGAATTGCAGTTTCCTCTTTAGCTCTGTTGTACAGAAAGATGAAGTCAGGTAATGAAACGCTCACCCAAAACTGTGCTTTGAAGTGTTCAGAGCAATTTTATCACTGAGAATGAGATGGGCTCACCAGTTATTTCAGCCTGAGCTTTGGCATATTCCCTTTCTTTGGTTAGAAGCAGAGCATGAAGAGCTGATTTAAAATGATGAAATACAAGAGAAGTTTAAGTCACCAAACATTGTTTTTAGCATCATTATCGGCTGCTTTTTGCCCTGACTTGGACTCACTCGTGACTTGACTTGTTGATGTTGTCTGGGTTTGCTCTTCAACTTGCAGCTCTCTCAATTCTTTCATTATGCTGATGATTTTCAGGACTGTTCAAAGTAAAAGAAAAGACTTCAATGTTTGGACATTGACTTTTGGAGCTGATATATGTACACTGTATATGGGTGCTTTGTTGTGTTTTTGCCTGTGGAGAGAACACAACATTAAAAATAGAATATTTTATGCCTTAGTTATGATACATAAATTCACTTGGCAAGTCTTTTTTCATGCTCCTACTTACTCAGTTGAGCCTGCGCATAGTTTGTTTCCTCCATTTGTTTCAGTAAGATTTCTTGCTGTTTCTTCTCCTCCTCCAAAGTAACTCTTAGCTCTAAGATAAAAAAAAACAAGTATGTATGCCTTTCTGACTTTGTAACTATAACATTTGTTTATAGTTAAGACAAGCACAAGAGTGACTCTCAACTCAATACATTTAAGTAAATCAAGTTTTATAGAGCTGTAAGATCATTCACCTTCAAGTTGGAAATCAGTTGTCCTTTTGATGTTTTTCATTAACTGTAGTAAATGTTCTACTTCGGTCTGCAGCCTCAAAATTTCCCTGGCTGGAGAATTTTTTTTTATAGCAGATGTCAAATTAATGTGGTAGTAAACACAACAATAGTAAGAATAAAGTGCATTTTGTTTTGTTGTACACTTACTAATTTCTGTGTTATTCTCCTCACGATTCAGCTCTAAAATCTTCTTTTTAAGGAGCTCAACTTTTTGCCTCCTTTGCCTCTGATAATCTGAAAAACAAACAAAAATGAAGCTTTACTAGCATAAAGTGCATCACATACAATATAAGACAGGAACTACAATACTATGAGATACAGGACTCACCGGCACTATTAGCAATGGATTGCTCAATGTGGACACGAATGAGGCTCTGCATCACCGTGATCTTACTGTGCACAGAAATCAACTCCAGCACTGGAGGACCATCAGTGAACGTGTGTCAGGAAATGTTCCTTTAACACTGTTAATATAAGGAAGATATTGACAGATGTAGAGAAAGAGATGTACTGACTGACTGAGCCTGCATCTCCATTGCCTCGCAGCTCACTGATCTTCCTGTCCAGTTGGTTTTGTAGAGCTGATGCAGGGAAGGAGATTAAACAGAGAACAAATCATAAACATAGACATAAAATGCTAAAAGATGGATTCCTGCTAACAGCTAAACTGCTAAACTGACAGGATATAAAGTGAGATCATGTAAAAAAGAGATTGTGGAACTTTTGCAGAAACAACGCTAAATGCTTGTCAACTGTTAAGTATAAACTAAGAAATCTAGCTAACCTTTAACTAAAGTGCTAAACTATTGTTCATAGCACAAATGGAGTCATAAAGGTCGCTAACATTAGCCACATGAGCTACTGGTAATACCAGACCAATTAAGGCTGTAGCAATGAAACACCTGAGTGTGTTCAATTGAGCAATTTATTTATGCGTCCAGCTTTTTATTTGTAAAGGGAAGAATGTGTTATTTTTTGTCCAAAAAAAAAGAAGTTTAGTCTCAATTCAAATGTCGGCCTACTGCCTGAATTATGAACAGTCAAGTGGGCAGCAATTTACCCAGAATTCTCTTGTCGAGTTGAAGACTAGTTTGTCCTCTTCTTGATTTTGTCTCTTGCAAATCCCACATCTCATTTTGCAGTAAGATGATCTGAAGAACTGGCACAAAACAAACCTCACATCAGAACCTTTGACGACTGTGAACAGCTTATACGTTTGCACAATTCAAAAAGGATCCGCATCTTCAGTCATTCTCTACAATGTCTTTTAATAAAACAAACTTACTCAGTGATGAGTTTGTGTGGCTTCTTTCAATCTGCTGCTTCTTTACATTCAGTTCGTTGGTTTTCTCTTGTAGCACTGTGAGACAATTCAGACATTTAGCCGATGTTAACAAAAGCCATTGTCATAGACAGAATTAGCATTGCAGATAAAAGCATTTCAAGCAGTTAGAGCCAAGTTCAAATATTTCAAGATAGAAATGATATTGCAGTTTATTGTATTGACAGTTACAGTAGAATATAGTGCTAAATTGTAAAGCCAACTCACCGCTTATTTCAGTAGCAGTTTCTGTGGAATTAGCATCATGTCTGACCTTCTTCTGTAATGTAGTCACCTCCCAGGTGAGGGCAATGACTTTCAGAACTAGAAAGAAAGCATGTATATTAGATTAAACTGAAACTCTGCATTGCCATATGGTAAAAAAAAATCTAAAAACTTGTTTCACAAAACAATAAACTAAATATAAGCAGTTTAACTCCAAGTCAGGTTAACTTACTCAGAAATGTGTCACTATCAAACGTCTCCAGAAGCTGTGTCAGTTTGTTCTGTAACTGGGTTTGATAAGCTGTCAAGGATTTAAAGATACAGTTAAACATCGGTACATTAGTCATACACGTATGTATGTAGAGTGTGACTGTGATCAAAAGCTTACAGCCAGTTATGGCTGAGGCTGTCGAAGTGCATGTAGCAAGCTGCTGCTTCAGCCACCTGGTATCACTCCTCAACCCCAAGACTTCATTGTCTGTCAGAAAGAGTAAAACAGTAACAGTAAACTCAGTCCTAACGAGTGATGTACCTCAGCTTCTAACAGGATGAATACTCACTTAGTTGGTTATTGTGGAGAGTTGACTGCTGAAGCTGCCTGTTCAGCATCGTCAGCTGCTCCTTCATACCTGACAAGATGTGATCAAATGTTAACTCAGCACACTAACAGAGAGTATGTCACAATATGTTTTGTGACATACTTTTACCAGCACTCTGTCAACAATGCTAGAGTTAAACCAATAATCTACAACAGCTACCTCCTTACTACAGTAACCCTGTCACTGTAATTGGTACTTAATCATGGCTGCTCGGCGTATTCCACCTATTATAATTTGTTTCACATGCACATTTTGTAAAGTATAAAGAACCACTCACCAGTACAAGTTCTTATGGTAATTGACTGTGGGGGAACAAAATATATTTGGTTGGTTGAAATATATACAAAAAGTTGTAAAAAAAAAAAAAAAAAGATTATTTTATTTATAGATATTTTTAATGTGGCAAAAACATTTTTGACAAAACAGTAAAAACACACCACAGGAGAGATACATTAGCATATAAGGTATTTGCTGCATACCGTTACATTAATATTCTTGGGATCACTTCCTTCTGGTAGGGTTATCTGAAGTCGACAGTGTAGAAGAAAGAGCATTAAAAGAATTGCCCAAATGCAATAAAATGTTTCACTTGGTAAGTCACAGTTTTGGGGACTCACTGGGATCTTTGAAATGATGTTGTCCATGTCTGGATTACTCGTAACACCAGTTAAACTATTCCCATCATGGTGGGCTGAGAAAACTGAGAAAATTCAACATTAACAATCAACTCAATCAAACAGTCAGAATTTCAAATATTAACATTACACAGAATGGATGGATTACTGTTCCTTACCATATCTGTTAGAAGCTTGAAAGACACAGCAGAGAAGGAAGGCAGTCCAAATGAAGTGAGAACCTCCAGCCATTGTGTCTTGTGTCCTAAAACTTTCCTCTTCTATCAGCAGTCCTAATGCTTTTTATACACCACTGAATGATCACTGTCTGGGGGCGGAGATGGCTTCCCAAAACAGGAGGAGCAAACCAGTGACTACACTTACCAAAAGCTAAAAGCCATGTATGAAAAGTTGGCACATCTTTCCAACTATATACATTATATATACACTAATGCTAATTACAAAACATATGAGAATATTAAAAAGACAATGGCTGTTAAAAACACAACTTGGTTCAATAACTCTAACTGTATAATTATATTCCTCTTTGATTGCAAAAACTGTTGTAAGGAACATAATTGAACTTTAACCAGGTAACCAAGTAAGTACCAGAACAAGTCAAATCTTGAATCTGACATTTTTTTTCTATCGCACTTGAACAATATACAGTTTATACAGGTTCAACAGCTACAATGTCAAACTTTTCAATGTACTTATTCTAAGTTTACCTGCTGACTTTAATGCTGCTGAAATATATGTTGTATGTATGTACAGAATAGTTGTGACTGTATCCACATTACAAGAAGAATAACAGTTTGTTTAACCAAATATACTTAAACACTGAAATGTCTTTTGTATGATTAAATGTAAACTTCTGTATCATTTTAATGAATGCTTAGTGAGGAGTACTCAAACTTCTAGGTGACAAGTCATGAAGTTGTGATGACAGATTCTGCAAGTGATTTGTTGGAAGTGATCAATGCATCTATTTACTAATAATTAAATAGAGTTAATGATTGAAACATTTTCCAAGAGTTTTATATAGTGTCACGCATGTGAGTGAATAATAATAACCTTAAATGTACTCCTTTATTAGCCTGGCAATCTGTTTTCTATATTACTGCATACAGTATATACCATGTAACCACAATATCTTGTTTCTCTGACATATGTTTCCTGTTACTGTCCATGGTCAACACTCCAATAATAATAATGCTATCGCTTGCATGCTATCACGTTATAATATTTGCTTTGTTTGGCTTGAAATGTGATTTGAGCTTCTTCCCGTGTTTATATTTGACGTGATGTGCTGACAATGATTTCCTGAACGTTTTCAATTTGGGGCTTTTTTTGTAATAAGATGCTCGTAACCCAAAGTTGTTTTGATGAGGCCATTTTGAAAGCAAAAAACTTGAAACTGTAACTTAAATCCCTCAACAAACATTTCTTGAATTTTGAATGAAGGGCTGGAGACTGACTGTGGAGTGTGAAGCGAAAATTAGCTTGCATGAAAAAGCATGCCACTGAATCATAACGCTACTGGATCTGCATCAGAGAATGTCAAATGGCAGTGGAATAGCTCCCGAGCGGCAGTCTGTCCAAGACATAAACCTGCCATAATAAAAACTACAATATGATTTAAAGAGTCGTTCCACCCATCATATTTGCTCTCTTACTTTTGGTTTTATTAACCAGCTTTTGAAATGCTGTGGCATGGAGCCAGAAATTCATGCCACATCTACACTGTAAAATATACCAAACCACTTAAAGTAAGCTGAATCAGTACATAATAGTTTGTCACAAAGATCACAAAGAAAGTTATATCCTTACATGCTACAACTTAAAATGAAATAATACGACATGGACTTCCAAGTATTTTCAGTTATTGATAAAACCTCTGCTAGGTTGGCGCCGGGTGACACTATGCTGGTAATTCACCAGAGTCTATTTACTAGTAAAGCTGATAATGGTGTGTGTTTTGCAACCGTAACCTTAAGCGTCCAGGGAAAGGGTCACAAGGGTCAGGGACTGAAAAGTCAGGGAGTTGTTTTCAAAATCTTTAAGAATCCACTATATAATATTTTGCATCAGTGTTGACCATGATGCAGAATAGTGTATAATAACAGGATTTAACATTCTAATATAGTTGCTTAGTTTGCCTTGAAATCTGTTTACAGAATTCCCTTTTGTGTCTGCAAACTGTTCGTAAAGGTCCTTTTCTGATGTTTGACTAAATCGAATCGATGCAGGTCATTTTGTGTAACATGATGTTTGGAGAATGTTGAGTAACAGTTACTAACACTAACCTGGGTTTTGTTCAATTACATCAGATGATAACTATCAGATGATTTAATATAATTAAGTAAATGTTCAGTAATTTGTTTGTATTTCTTACATGTTTGATGTGTAATTAGTATGTTTTATGTAATACTTACCTAAATTTGTCCTATTTGTGTAACGAGTAAATCATGACAGTGTGTCAGTAAGTTAGCATGGACGATGCCAGGATGCTGAAACATTCATTTTATCATTTACACCTGTGTTTTTCCTACTGTGACATGTCAAAATGTCCGCCATAAAAAGCTCATATGACAGAGATTCTGCCTCTCCAAAATAAGTAAAAGCAATGGAATTTAAAGCCACTAGTGGCAATTAAAAATACAGAGCATTCTTCCTGTTAACCACTACAGCAAACTAATGTAAGTATTTCTACATAAGTCAAATGGGGAATCCACCAATTGGATGTCTCTGAAGTTTCTCTATGGTGTGTACAGCGCTGATTCTTTTGGTAAACCATGGTGCTTGATTTAGAGATCCAAACCAAATCTTTTTGGCATCACCATCCAAAGGTCCGATGCAAGGATGAGACCGGAAGGAGGGGGGCTGAGATCTTTTTCAGGACCCCTCCTAACTAATCACAATACAATGTCTTTAATTGGTGGACACACAAATAACAAAGAACAGTATACAAAGTATTCTGGCAATACAGTTCTATAACACTTTTTTAAATAACATTTTCATATTATATATAATAAACACACAAAATTCAACAATCAAAAAAAGGCCAAAACAAACACCATTAATTACTACTAGTGCTGTTGCTACTGAACTTTCTACACAACCGAAAACCCCATGAAATACAATATACTCGTGAAATGCATTACTACCACAACTACGGTTACTAGGCCTATTTACTTTAATAATCAATAAAAAGACTGTAGTATGGCGCCATCGTGTGTGAATTCTTTTAAGTAAAACCAAAGACCATTTCTGATCCTCAAAAGCAAGATAGTTCCCTGATTCCGGCCTATTATTATCAACTAAACCACTAGAGCCTACAACTATGTTAAAAATGAATGTAACTAGTAGCAAACACGATGGTTCATAGTTTCAATGACGCACCTTTAAAATTATTTAACAGTAATTTAAAGATTTATACAGTAACAGCACTTTTCACTTCAAAACCAAGTGCTGGTTTTGTTATCGTTACATTTTCTCGACCGGAAATCAAGCGAAGGAGGAAGTTTGCGTCAGTGTATTCCCAATGTCACTCTCTGTTTTGGCTGGCGTCTTCTCGCGATATTATATACTCACATTTGTTGTAGCTCGAGGCACTACAGAGCGTGATATCATAACAGCTTCATACACCAGCTCTGACATTTCAACCGAGACTTTCCTTGTCGGTTTCCAACGAAGAACTAGTATTGGGACTCGATAAACCAGATCCAGCGTTTCCTGTTGAAAAAGGTATCGTTTTTTTATGCGAATTCTATAGATTTTAAACGTTATTTTACAATCTTCTGTGTTAAATAGCAGCAGAGTCTTTCCTCTGATAATCATGAACTATAATTTAATCAAATCGAGTAAACGAGACGCCAGTTTCTCCGATAAGAGTTCAAGCTTTGACTTAATATTTTTCAACATGAAAGGTTCTTGTTATACCAACTTCATTTGGTATAACGACAACAACCCGTTGTAACGGCGGCAGACGTGTTTTTCAAACGGGGGAAAATACCTAGTTATTAACAAATTAGTTCATATATCATAAGAACAAGAAACGCGTGACTTAATGGCGTCAACGGCAGTTTTTATAATGAGTAAAAGAAGTTCCGTTACGTAAAATGTATTTCTTATATGAGAAATTGAACAAATGTTTCTGGTGGTATCAATAGGCTACGTAGCAATAGTCCATAAATGTTTATTATGTGGATTTATTTTGCTGCATTTCCCTCCTAAAACATTAAAGTGTGAATTTACCATTTGGGCAAAGTGTATTCTTTTTCCAACGTTATCATTAAACTTGATAAACCATTGATCGCTGATGTCACTGTTATGATTACATCATTGTGAACTGTCGATGGCACAATGCTGATGAGAGTGACTCGACCTGTAGTTGTGTAAGGCCATGGTTCCTCTAGCAGCCAAGTGGACTATAGACAGTGGGAGGAGACGGCACCATTTCATTTATGTAACCATGTTGTAAGTAATAGTCTTTACTTCCCAGTTGACCTCTGCTCTGGTCACATTTGACCAACCTATGTACTTTTACTTGACATGGTGTATTTGAGCTTACTGCTTGTTGTATGTGGTGTTGCTTCCTCCCACAGAGAAGATGTCCTTGTCCGGCTGGGTGTGTGTGGTGACAGGTGCCTCCAGAGGCATTGGCAGGGGAATAGCTCTCCAGCTGTCGGAGGCAGGAGCCACTGTCTACATCACAGGGCGCCAGGAGAAGACTCTCAAAGAAACCGCTGCCCAGGTGAAACTTTGTGCTTGAATGTCTTAAAAGGGCTTATCAGACAGCTATAAAGTAGAGAGGCAGAAGCAGTGTCCATCTCTTGCTGATGATTGCGCCACCAATTTGTTATCTGTAGGCTCAGCTCCCAAAAATGCAATTCTGCAATTCCTCCCTCCATGGGAGTTTTCTGCTCTGTAGTTATGTAGTTGTAGTGTTTTAGTCAGGATTTGTTCCCATGGTTCATGGCTGATGTCTTTGCTCTCAACAAAGGTTAGGGAGAGGGGTGGAAACTGTGTACCAGTTATCTGTGATTCTACAAAAGACAAAGACATCGAAGAACTGTTCGAACAGATAAAACGTGAACAGAATGGCAGACTGGACATCCTGGTAAACAACGCCTATGCTGGAGTACAGGTAGGCGTTCTGCACTGTCATTCTTTCACATACATGAAGCTGTATGAATGAGCGGGAAAGAGCAGCAACAGGAAAGTACCCACCATGTTACCTTTTTACATGGACGCTAAACATGATGTGTTACTGCAGGCTATCTTCGAGAGTATGGGGAAAAAGTTCTGGGAAACCGATCCGTCCATGTGGGATTCCATCAACAACACAGGCCTCAGGTACGCTTTTGGGCTTTCTCATGTCTGATGAGTCAACTGACTCACTGTCTGTTCTGCTGAATCATCCCGTGTCTGGTGATGTTTTTCAGACATTACTCAACTTGTTTTTGTTTTTTTGGTTTTGAGTTCAGCTGTAATTTCTCTGTCAGTAGAACACACAACACACAACAAAACAAGAAACCAAGAGAGTGATGTGTTTACTGTAAATTCAAGTTCATTTTCACGTCAGGTATTTTAAGACTGAATGGACAAAAATGATTTGACTTATGTCCATTTTTATTTCTCTGGCAGGGGCCACTATTACTTCTCAGTTTATGCATCCCGGTTGATGGTGGCTCAAGGTCGGGGTTTCATAGTCACCATTTCATCTATGGGGGGGCTGCGGTATCTGTTCAATGTGCCATATGGCGTTGGTAAAGCCGCAGTAAGTTCTCCTCTCATTAAGTCTCAGATTTATGTTATCAAGACCCAAATCTCATTTAATCCAAGTACACGTATTGTATAATTAGGTCAGTGCAATAAAAACCTGTTTTTGTTTTGTGGTTTGTTTCCAGTGTGACAGGCTGGCAGCAGACATGGCTGTTGAGCTGAAAAGTAGAGGAGTGGCTTCTGTCAGCCTGTGGCCAGGAGCAGTGCGAACAGAGTTGGTGTCTCAGTTCATACTGGAGAAAGATACACCACAGGATGTAGATTCTAAGGTAGACTCTCGTCTAGCAGCCAGTCCTTGTGCATACTAGCTACTTCAGCTGTTTTGCTAAATCTCTGGAAGTTCTTTTCCTCAGATTAAAGATGCATTTGCCAATGGAGAAACCACAGAACTGAGTGGGAGGTGCATCGTCAACCTGGCAAAAGGTAGGATTATACTGTACGAGATGGAACTCACCTCACAGTCAAGATTGTTCAATGGAGACTGAAATGCAAGCCAGAAAGACTGCACAGAAGTTAGCATTTGAGTAACTGCGCACATATTTGATCTGCACATGCTGATCATAACATGCTCTCAGAAACTGATTTTATTGCTGAGAAGCATTTACTGGTTGAACTGCTTTTTGTTTGTTTGTTTGCTAACTGTGCATCCTCTGGTTTCTTTTCTGCCTGAAAGATGAAAATCTGATGTCACTGACTGGAAAAATACTCATGACTTGTGACCTGGCCAGGCGCTATGGGATACAAGATGTTGATGGTACGTTTGTATCAGCTTTCTAAAGTTTAGTTTTTTTATTTATTTTAAATGTTATTCTAATATTTTGTTCATCTGTTTATTTCCAGGACGGAGTGTAACTGATCACACTTCCATAAAATTCCTCCTGACCCAGGTCCCATATCTCTCCTGGCTGTCAGTTGTTGTCCCTTCATTCCTACGCCTGCCACGCTTTGTGCTCACCATGGCATATAACCGGTTCTAAATATTCCCGATATCCGCACTGAAGTGGCAGTAGCATAACAATACGGTCCGAATTCCAGCTAAACCCATAGTTGTCATGTCATTGGTTTCAGATCAGATCCATCGCTGATGGCTGAACCAAACAATTTGGACTGATGACGCTGTTTTTTGAAGGAGTACTGTTTAAATTAAATGCATATACATTCATTTCTGTATGATTTCTTAATGAAGTTCTCATAGAAGCCTTTCTATGAAGTTTGAGGTAAACATGAAGGCTGCTCTAGCATGTTTTCTGTATTAGCACTAATGTCAGTTGTAGGTGAAACCACACAATGTGAAGATATGAATTCATTTTTACTCCATATATATGTATTTTCTGAAGCACTATACAGAACCACTACTATCTAAAGAAACAGATGAAGCATATTAGAAACAAATATGTGAATTTTTGCATGCTATATTTCTATAAACTGTATATACACAACTAAGCTACTACTGTATGTGACCAGCTAAATAACAACTGGTTAAATAAAGAAATGTTAACTTACTGCTGTTTACACTTCTCATTCCTTTTTGCACTGATAGATATGTGGGATCCCTTGCAGAAAGATGATTATCAACATCTATTTCTTGTCTATATTCTATCAGTTAGCATTAACAATAAAGTATAATTGATACCTGATTGAGCTATGAATCACTAAAATACAGCTGGCTTCATCATGTCTGAAGCAGATATAACTTCAGCTTATTGCTCAACACACAGTACCAATGTGGATTGTATACTTCCATGTTGTTTACAATACAGAGACAGATCTAAGAGGCTGTAAACTATTTGTTGTTAGAACTTGAGTGTACCAGTATGGCTAAACCTCTCTGGGTTTTACATTTGGGAATTGATATTTAGCCATAGCAATTTAATTTGAAGCTTTATTACCTAAATCAAAGCCTTCTCTGTACTGCCAGCAAAAAGAAGTTAGGATGGGGAAATACTGTCTTCTTTATTTGTTGTCCCAAACGTAGTCACATTTAAATATTCTATAATAGTCTGTAACTAGTAGGTCATAAAGAACCATGATGTGTTCATTTTTTCAGTGTACACCAACTTCTCCCATGTTGCTAAAAGGCTCACATTTCCAGAAAACATACACACAAACCTGTACTTGCTCTTGGTTGATCACACAAAAACTGTGTAGCCTATATTTGGCTACAAGGGGGTTACTTGTAAGTAAATTAGAAATGATTAAACTACTGTTATTGCTCCAAGTCGGGACGGCAAGTTGAATGCACGCAGTGTTTAAATTTAACGTGATGACGTTTCTCGTTAAAAATCATATCACAGGTTTGTGGGCGTGATTGTTTTTGGCAGGGGGAGCCGTGCTGGTGGAGGTTTGGCGTGAACATGTTTAGCCTACTGCCACGGATTTATTATACAGGCGCCTCCTCCCTCCAATCCCCGGCCTGCTCCGCCTGACTGGCACACCCACCCCGCCGTCACTGTGGGAGAGTCAGTTGGGCCTTGTGGGCTTCCTGGTCCTCGGCTCCGCCTCGCCTCGATCTGACCGGACAGGGAAAACACTTCTCAGTTAAAGAACAAAAGCAACAACGGATGGACCGAGGGGGACGGCTCCACGGCTCCAGACGCGTATCCCACGGATTGAGAGATTTGTGCCCTGTACGGCAGGATTTAACCGACGACTGAACTCCTACGAAAGGCGACAAACTTGGTCGCCTCGCATCTTTGTATCCCGATCGTAATCCGTCGAGGTGCTTGATAAATAAGACAAGGGTCAAACACAGGCAGGCGGACGGTATTGTTTCCCTGGTCTTCCTCTAAACTTCGGCCATAAAAGGCGGAGGGGAAACTCCGGGCTGCTTTTGTTGTATTTTCGCTGTAACGGACTTCGGGGCTGAAGGCTTGTTTGGGCATTCTCGGTAAGTTTATTTTCGTGTTTCACTGAAGCGTGTCTGACGGCGAAGTGCGCCTGTGCAATGAGAAGCGTTTTAGTTAGTACGCCATAAAGGGGGAGACGCCGGACTGCTGTCGCCACTGCCACAGCGAGCAACTTTTACAGCTTTTTGTTCCACTAAAACAAAGATACTGTATAAACTCTTACAGCATATTGGAGTAAAACAAAAAACACCGGGGGCGGGGGGGGGGGGTCACACATGAGCTCATCTTCGTGGGTTTCAATGTGTCACGAATGACTAAAACGGTTATTTCATAATTGTTTGCCAATGTTTTTGGTACACTTGAACATTTCTTGCGTGGCTAAAGCGACCTTAATCGGCAGTCATGGCGCAACATTTCCTGTGCTGTCCCAAATAAAGAACAACAACTTATAATGAAGAGTATCTGTTACATGGTTACTTGTAAGACATTGTCCAATCATCAGTAGTTACAAACACTTGATTTATATAATTAGGTAATTACTGCAATGGGGGAAAATATCCAGAAGGACATCTGAATCACAGTTCCTTGTAATTAGTCTTATTACTGCCAAACCGACATTCCGTAACACCTGTTGCTTAACAAAATTACATTTATATTCATTTAGTTTTTAAACCATTTCTCATGAGGCATTTTTGATGTTTAATACAGTTGATGTGTGCACTATTACTAGACTTAGACTTGACTAATGCAACTCATGTTCTCCTTCCACAGGTTTCTCCTGTGGTATCTGCCGTTGTGAAGAGGCTACACTTAACTTTCGGGATTGAGAACTTGGAAGTGGAACAAAACCTGAGGGGTGAGAAAGTAGACTGTGATGGATTTGTCATAGATCCCCATTCCCCACACTCCCACCCTTTTCAACCAATCCCCCCACTCACACAAAACAAAAGTCAGTCACCACACTTTGGGGGAGGGGAACACAGTCTGGACAGAGTATACGACTAGTTTCATTGGGAGTTCAGAATTAGGAGTGCCAAGTAAGGGGGGAGGGGAAACAGCTGTCAGATAATTAACTTTAAGAATGAATGAGAACAGAAAGTTCTTAAAACATAATAGTCTGTACTCTTGGTTGTATTCCTCAAGAAAGCAATGTTCCTTCTCCTTTACATCGATCTTATCTGTGAAGTGAAAACAGACAAAGCAAAAACAGCAACAACTAAATCAGTATTTGTATTTCTTTTCTAGGTGAAGGAGCCTAATATGATCTCCCAGATGGCAACGTACAGTGAGCATAATGGCAGAAATGGACTACTTATGAGCACGAAGGAGCCTTTTGAAGGAAAGGTAACAAAGACAGAATGTGAGGGAAAACTAGAAGCTAAACGCTCCTCCAGGGAATTGCGCCACTCTCCCAGCTCAGCTGAAAGCAACGCAAGTGGTGTGGCTAGTTTCACCACTAACCACAACTCTGTTGTGTGTCTGCCTCTAGTGTCAGAGGGACTGAAATTGGTATGGACACAGTCGGATCAAACCCGTGAACTTGACACAATCCCAGAGCTGGTCCAAGCCTTTAACTTATTTCCGTACCCATCATCCCGTGAGGTTAACACCTTGGCTCGGGTATGTGCTTTGCCACTGGACAAAGTTAAGGTGTGGTTTATGGTGCAGAGAATTAAATATGGTATCAGCTGGTCCTCAGAAGAAATCGAGGAGACACGGCGGAAGCTGGCAGTGCCTGAGCTTTGTGATGACTCTACTGAAACAAACGAGGAAGTCCAATTAAAGAGCAAGAGCGAAAGTTGTGAGGAATTGGTAATTGAGGATAAGGACAGCAATGAAATAGAGGGTGCTCTCTCTAGCTTCACCCCGCAGAAGAAGAAACCAAAGTGTGAGTCACCAGATTCCTATAAACCAACCAAACCCATTGCCCCGTGTTTCAGTTCCACCCTCCCACCTCCCCAGGATTCATATTTCTACCGCCCACCAGTGGACACGCCAGCAAGCACAGCAGCTAACGCCTCCCTTGACCTTTCAGAGTCATCTTCACGACAGCACCGCCACGGCCGCTACAAAAAGTCTAAAGCTCAGCTCGCTGCCCTTCGAAAGAGCTTTCTGAGAGAGAACTGGCCTGCGGAGGCAGAGCTAAGACGTTTGCAGGAAGAAACTGGGCTGAGCCGTAACGACATTCGTAAATGGTTCAGTGACAGCCGGTACCAGCTTAGGGTTGGCCGAGGAAGTCTGGCAGCTGCCCAGAACTGCTCTCAACACACTGCGGTTGGAGGTAAACCTGATCAACAAATTCAACCTCTTCCACTCATTACTCAAAATACTCGTCAAGTAAACGGGGTGAAGGGCCACGAGGGAGCCCGTAGCAATGGAATTAGAAATTCACATTTCTTTCAGACCTTTTTGTCAAACAGCCTGGAAGCGTTTGGGGAAAGGACCCTTGAGGTAGAAGCGTATGATGTTATGGAGGAGCTTTCTGGTGATGGTGACAGTTTTAAAGATGAGGAACAAAGTGAAGAACAACCGTTACAACTGACCAAGGCCTGCAAGATTGAGCCAGATGTTCCACAGGAACCATCGGGTATACTTAAATCTTCTCCCTGCTCTTCCCCCTCTGGCAGCCCACCACTGACTCCCTCACCTAATAAACCGTTTTCAAAGAGCATCAGCACATCAAAGAAGTCAGCCCACTCAGCCAAAGCCAGTCCCTCACAAACACCCATGAACATCTCAGGAGCTTCCTCATCCACATCTCCTGCCCTCACTCCTGCTGGGCGACCAAGAAAGACAAAGGAGCAGTTGGATGTGTTAAAGCAGCACTTCTTACGCTGCCAGTGGCCCAAGAGTGAAGATTACACTGAGCTTGTCAAGCTTACAGGTTTACCCCGTGCAGATGTAATTCAATGGTTTGGGGACACACGGTATGCCGTAAAAAACGGCCAGCTGCGCTGGGTGAAGGGGGTACGTGACAAGTTCCTGGCAGAACTTGCAGCCCAGCAAAACAGTGGTTTTACTAACGGAAGTGGCTCTGGGGCATCTACTCGGGCTGGGGGTAGCCGCAAACGGAAATCTCAAGCAAATGGATCAAGCACAGAGTCCCCTGATATCCAGCCATTGGTAACATATTACCTTTCAACAGGATCATTAAATGAAAAAGACCTTGACACTCTATGCAAGAAATCAAGAATGAGCTACCAGCAAGTACGAGCTTGGTTTTCGGCTCAGGATGTTGGGGAGACAGACCAAGAACCTATTGTTGCCTAATATGACACTGGAACCAGAGATGGTGGAGTACTCCTCACATCCTTTGCGCCAATAAGCATTGTTATTACTTTGGTTTAAATTGCTTTAATTGAGGTGGGTTTATAACATCCAGTCTTCCCAGTGCAAGCCCAAAGTGAGGTTTGGGTTTTTTATATATGCCACATTTCCTGCTTATCGTAATATATTTGGACTTGAATGATAATTGTGATGACTGTGTTGCTGTAAATAGGACAGTAACTTGTACACTGGTTTGCTATATTTTTTTAGCTTATTTTTTTGTTTAGATATCACTACTACAGATTTTTTAGTATGCTATTGTAGCAGTATAATTTAAACTGGTTGTACTCTTGGTACCTGACTATAGCAGAGAAGTAACTGCGCCGGAAAAATGTCTTATGTTGATGAATTTGTTGATTGATCACTGTGTGTAATCATTCCATTACAGCCAATAATTCTTTATCATAAAAAGCACACTGGACATGTACACTTTAAATTGACATCTTGCACTTTGGTTTTAGAGCCTGCTGCCATTACATTCATTAAATCCAATTTATTCCCAGATGACAAATTCTGAACTAAACATTGTCCTCCTTGATCCCTGAACACTGAAATCTATTATCATGCCTTTTGGAAACAGCATGGTACATCTAATTCTACTACTGTCTACAGCATCTTTCTGACACATGTTCCCTGATTCTCTTTTAGACTGTCTGCTGTAATACTTGATTTACTATTTGAATACTTTGCTTGTTATTGGCATTTAACTGCACCTTTTTAACAGTGAAGGCTAACCGTACTAAGAAAGCAGCAATCCCATCATCATACAGATGTCAGAATTGCCAACTTCAATTCTGATTTGCACTCATTGATTCAGTCAGTATTTTTACATCTCTTTTGTCCTAATAGGTGTAGGGTGTGACTTGATGGATTCTAATATATAGACAAACTACATATGAGAACAGATTGGGGTCCTTGTCCACTGCCTAAGTAGTAACGGGTTTGAATCCAAAGAAATATTACCTTTCTGTTAAATCAGATTTTGAATTATAGCACAAATATTATACTTTCAGGTTATCAGTTCAGAAAAACTCCATAATCTGTAGTACTTTGTAGCTGACACATGGGTTGAAGTGGGCTTTAAATGGAGTCAAGAGTTTAGTTAATTAGAAATGTCTGGACAAAGGTTAAATGTTGAGAAAGCAGTGTGAACCACTGTTCTGTCATATTAGTAATGAAAAAGTGAATGCAAGTGTCATGTGAGGAAATGTCCATAGCATTTAGTGTCTTCCCTTGCAGATGTTTTCATGTATTTTTTCCTGTTTGAAGTCTCATTTGCACAATTGTGTCACTGGAAAGCAGTAAAGGATTTGCCTTTATAAACATGTGTTCATGCTGTTTTTTGTCTGCTGTAATGACTCCAACTGATTTCATTTATTCTTTCTTTCATCAATGAAAAGTGTTCAGTAAAAAGCAAGTGGCAGTAAAATTAATTTGCAGAAATGGTTTTCATATAAATTGCTGTTCAAAATTTTATTGCCAGAAAAAAACAGACTGTAGGTGAACCAGTGATCAATGAGATAATATGACCGGTTGATTTCTCGACAGAGAAACCACATGTAACATCAGTACAGCATCCATGTAAGCTTAACAGTAAAAACTAATTTGTATCTCCAACAAAGACATGACTGTCCCCATAATTTTTGGGACCACTTTGCTAACGCCTTGGTGTCTGTATTGGTAATCCGTTCATAAACTGGAAAACATTAGGAGTCTGACGCTGCGTTCTGAGGAAGACAGAAATGGACTGACTCAGTTATTACATGAGAATCTTCCCGTCAAGAAAATCAAAACAATGTACTTCAATGTTTCATGGCAGAAGTCATTTGGACAGCATTTCTTACCTTGTAGGTGTGTTAAAAGAAGTGGGTGTTCCTTTTAGAAACATACAGGGGAATGGGTTTTGATTAAAGATAGAATGCTTTTTCTGAGTGGGTTAAGCATAATGTATCCAGTTTAATCTCTGAGCCTATGGTAGAGCTACAAATCGTGTTTGCAACCACACTTACTGTGCACACGTTCGTGAAGAGAACTATGGCTAGAAATAGAAGTAGATGATCCAGGAGTCTGACAAAAACAGAAATAGGTCAACGTGTATTTTATGAAACAAGGTAAAACCAAATGGATTGTCTGCTGTAAAAACAAGTTTATAGTTGAATATCCAATAAGGGCCTGGTCTATGAATATGTACTTATTGAGTGTGAAAATGTATTCTTGACCTTGGAAATTGTAGTTTCTAGATTTTGAGAAAATCTTAACTAAAGGTCCACTTACTAGCTTCTTTTGGAGGTTTCAACCACATCTGTTAGTCTTCATCAGTGGATGGAGTGGTCATGGAGATGGCATCTCCTTAACAGAACAAACCCCATCCACTGAGCAAGACGAAGAGATGAAACGTCCTGGAAAGCTTTGGTAAACGCTTTTTACAGAAGTTGATCTTGAGTTAAGATTTTTGTATTGTCAAACTGTAATTATTATGTGGACACGGGTCTTTAAAAAGTGGCACAATTATCCAAGATTGGATGCATACATATATATTTTTGGGGAAAATACTTTCTTTTGTTTCTGACATCATAAGAAACATCAAGAAAACATGACATGGAATCAATAAAACTACAAGACTTACTGTGAGGAAGGATAGACCTCTGTCTCCGGCCCACCCCAGCGACTCTGCTGAGCCTAAGTGACTAAGACCCAGCGAACGTGTTTGAGCACAACATACTGTGTACCATGTACAAATGTAGATACGTGATGATGTCGCAAATAAAGAATTAAATCCACTAGAGCATGAAAATGTAATACATACCTCGTAGTTCTTGAACGAGGGGTAACTGGTAAAAGAAAGCATGCACACACACTCCTCATCAACTTGAATCCAAAAATCTGAAATGGACCACCAACACTAAAAACATTAACTGTAACAATTCAACCTAAATCACTGGGTTTACCTGGGGAGGTGACAGCCACAGGGAGTGACATCCTTTGAGTACTATGTATGAGACAAGTTATTAATCAATTAAAAACTTGAACACTGGAAAGTTTGTTATTAAACATTGTACTGAAATGTTGATTGGGTTTACCCATTTATTTGAAAATGTCCTGGAGAAACCTGTGGCAAACAAGGTGTACAGGTGAAATACGATATGTAACTTCTAACTGGTTCATTGTTAGTTTTGGCAACATAACATTTTTCATTAGACTTTCAGAACACCTACCCTCCTCTGAGAAAGTGGCTTTTTCAATTCAGCAGTCTCCCTTTTCAGCTCTGAAAGCTGCTTTTTTAAGTCTGCATTCTCTCTTTTCAGCTCGGAGAGTTGCCTTGTGATAACAGACGTGGGAAGAACAGCATTGCAATTGAGTGGTATTATTTACACAGCCACGGAGGAGCAACCAGAGATAATTAAAATATTATTAAGATATTAAAATCACCTGTAACTCTGCTCAGTGACTTCCTTCAGGTGTCTTTCCAGTTCAACAGACTTGTGCTTGAAGTGCGCCGTGACCCTCTCCATCTGTGTGCGCTGGAAAAGCGCAGTCTGAGGGCCACGAAGACCTCATGTTCAAGAATTTTTTCAGTGAAAATCATCTTTTGAAGTATAGTTCAGAGATTCCCAAATGATCGTATAGCATAGTGATCCTAAGCTGATGCTTTTCATTCTGTCAAATATCACTCAAACTGAAGCAATCTCTTGTTGAATGACTCACTGATTGACTGTTATTAAGTGACTGACTGCTCTGACATTTTACATCAAATCATAGCAATTAAAAAAGGGCAGAAGCCAGGGAGCTCGGGGTGAACACTGCACAGAGGAGACAGACCTGTGATATGTGCTCCAGCCGTGATTGGACGAGCTTCACAGGGTCCTTGAAAAACACCTTTTCCTGTGGCTTCATCTGAAATAGAAAATGTGTGCAGATATAATATGCTGCCTATCTAAATTAAGGTCATTCTCTGCTGATGTCAGATTCACAAACCTCATCTGTGATGGGCAGATAACTGCAGCTGGCCCCACATATGCTGCACTGCTCTGTGGGAAAAAGACATAATCACAAGAAGCATACGTAGCCTGAACCTGTGTCTCATTTGAGCCCCGACGGTAAATAATTATACTTAAATAGTTATATAGTGGAGTTAAAATGTGGAAGCAAATTAACTTAGGTTGGTATGTAGTTGTCTTACTTGATTTAATGCATGCCTGACAGCAGATGTGGCCACAGCTGGACACAGCAAACTTCGACCCCCTCATTGTGAAACACTGATTACAGTGGAACCAGTCCATTTTTAGTCACGTGGGTTTCCTCCTCTGCAAACTAGCACAAGATTACAATACACAAATGCATTTATGTAATCTTAATTAAATGTTACAGTATGTGACCAGAAATATCTGAACACTCCTGGTCACATACTTTTGTGTACTTTTATTATTGGGTTGTTTTTCCTGGTTTGGGGGAATGATTACTGTTACAGCATGCAGCCATCTTTTAGACAACAGAGTAATTCCAACTTTGTGGCAACAGTTTGTGTTTGTCCATTTTCAGTTTCAACATGATAACGCCCCCTTACGCAAAGCAAGGTTTATAAATAAATGGTTTTCCCAATTTGGTGAGGAAGAACCTGACCTCATCCCCATATAACACCTTTGGGATGAACTGGAACACTGGCTGCGAGCAAATCCCTCAATCCAGGCTCCAAACTCTTGTGGAAAGCCTGCCCAAATGCGTGGAGGCCGCTAGCCGCACATGAATGACCACCATAGTTTTCAAACATGTTCAAAAGGTGCCGGGTGTCCACATACTTTTGGCCATGTAGCATACCAGTTTGTAGTTTTAATATGAATCTTTTTATGACATTAGTACAGGAGTTTTTTTTGCCATAAATTACACAATGAACATTTGTCACATCCACACTTATGCACAAACTTACCAACACAGCTCAACCATTTTAGCATTAGATAATAAAGCAATGTAAGCAGGGCACTGCCAACCACACACACACACACACACTAAACCGTACAGTTAGGTACAGCAGTCAAAACTAAAGGCGAAATGACTCTTCCACACTCCTAACTGGCCACCTAACCAGTGTTTAGTAGCTAGCTAGTCACAAGTGTTCGCTAGCTAGCCAGCCAGCTAGCTTCAACTGTAAAAAAACAAACAATTGTTTTGTTTGGCTGGATATTGACATAGAGGTTAAGAAACACACTCAAAATGCTCATTACATATTGGCTAGAAAAGATCTGTTCTCTCATGTGTTAGCTTGCTAACATTACCCCTGGCCCTGTGCACAAGTAGTTCCAGCTTTATCGTGACAGAAGTTATTTCCGTCGGCTCAGCAGTGTCCCGCCTCTGCGCGGATCCTGCTTTCTGATTGGCAGAGTGACGTATATCAGTGTGATATATATATTTGGGTAAATTAAAAGGCTTGAGGTAGTTTTTATTTTACAATACAATTTATCCTGAGTCAACGGGGAATATAGTAAGATATATAAAGTTGTTTGGAGATGAGAAATTGTTTAGTTGACAACAGAAAGAATCAGAAAAGTTTAATATATAATACACATGAACCGCACTTAAAGTTTCCTAATACATGTTGGACTAATGTTAAACATGACATAATTTGCCCAATTTAATTTTAATTGTTGTCATCAGTATGAACATTCAGAAGTGTGAATTTTGAGCTCTGGAAACAGTTAACTTGAGATCTTGGATGTGTCTGGAAATAGGTGTGTGGGGTATTCACGTCACAAGATGGACAATACTGAAAAGAGGCCCTTGATCGGTTTAGCAAAGATTTTTTATTAAATGGAACTTCAACACTTGCTTGAGTTTTAGTCAACACAAACACCACCAAGGACACCGGTTGCACCACATCATAACCTGCCCTTTTGGTCTCCAAGGTCGAGATGGATAGATTCACTTTATGGCTTAATCATTAAACTTTTAGTCACCAACTTAAAAAGGTAACATGTATGCAGGTGGCTGATTGTTCAATGTACTGTATTAAGAGCTGGTATTTCAGAGTGTGACCTTTGTGTAGGACCCGATTTATCAATTCACGTTGTGTAGTTCTGGGTAAAGCAAATTCTGCCCATAAAAATGATACAACAAGAAGTGTTTCAAACTAAATATGGTTTCCATATTTACCCTTTACACCCTCAATGTTAAAGTCAAACTATAGTATCATTTGTCACCTTGGGAAATAAAATGCCAATATGTATGAAACGGATTTACATTTAGGTTATGTGAAAATTCCCATTAAGCTGTTGACTAGACACGTCTCAACAGATTCACCCAAGAAAGCAACTGGCCGTCATCAAGAAAGCCAGAAACCTTGAACACTACACTTCAAAATTATACACTCAAGTCAATTCAAAACTTTGAGAGCATTCAAGTGAGTGGTCTTGGTACATCTTTAATGGTCACATTACAATCTGAATTACAAGACAGGCAGGTGCGAAAGCAAGGATAAAAACCCAATTCAGATTAAAGGAACGAGTCCATAAGATAATCCATTCCTGTTGGGAGAACAAAAAAGCAAATGTTTAGAGTAGTTGTAGATACATATATTTCTATAGCAATGCAAAATTCAACTTACTTAGAATTCAGTGATGAAAGTGGCCCAAGACTGCTTTAGTGCTATTCCACACTTCCCGGAAACCCTTTTTAAAAAAAAAAAAAAAAAAAAAAAAAAAATGCAGTTTTAGTACAGTACTATGATACCAGTTTAATAGAGCAGAATGTGCCATACCTGATGCTATGCTTCTCGTCCTCCTGGAACTGCAGCTGGTTTCACAGCAGTCACAAAGACTGCTGTATGCAGAGTTGTCCAGCAGCTCCCAACTGAGTCCATGAAGATTTGAGGAGACGAGTCAACAGCAAGTAAATACATGTAGAGAGAAAGAGATCCATGACAAGGTCTGATTGAATCTAGAATCCCACATGTCGGGAATGGTTGAACCAAGTGTGTTTTAGCTTCATTGTTTAACTGGTCTGACTGGAAAGAGTACATTGATATTCTGACACCAAGTGACATTTTTACCCATGCTCTTTGACATAGTAGCAGTCCTTCTTGGTGTGGTCAAGACCAGCAGGATCCCACGCCACAAGTGTGCAGTGGATAAACACCTGTCGGGTGGAGACATGGAGGTTGTAAGGCGTTTGCGTCCAGTATTTACAGATTAAAGCCTTGCAGCTAACGATTACCATTTATAGAATGATGCTAGTTTACCTCTTCTCCAACCGCAAACCTAAAGGCTTGAAGGGATAGGCGGATTTCTGATGACTTTAACCTTGGCGCAAATTTGGAGTGAGAGATCTTACTGTCCACAAGACACCTGTAAGGGTAAAGAGATTTCATTGTTTTACTTTCATCTGTACAAAAGTCATAAGTCAGTGCTTATTGCCAGTGTAACAAGAGTACCCCTTATTGTTGATTATTGGGTATCTAATGCTTTCAGGGTGCAGTTCTGGTGTAGTTGTCGCTACACATTTCTCGAGCAGCAGCAGCAAGGGCTGATGGGCCTTCTGTGCAACACTAGCCGTGATGGGAACAAAGGAGCCCAAAGGAAAACGAGTAGATTCAGCAGGGCCCGAGAAGTGGTCTGCAGCAGTAAATAGAGAAGTCATTAAGTTACACAAGTCCCTGTGAGAATGCTGCCATTTCCAGTGAGGTCATGTTTTACACCCACCATTCATAAGTCCAATGTGGAACATCAGATCACTTTCACCGTATGTATGAAACACTGGGTCATAGATCAGAGGGTACCAGTCTTTGGGCCTGCACAAAATAAAGCAGATTAATGCTGCCATTAAACCACACACCATTACTTTACTAAACACGCACTGTCGTAGTATGAACCCATACCTCTCAAATGTACAGACAACTAGGTGAGTGAAGGGGAGAATGTGAAAATCCGGAGAGGAAGTGTAGGTGAGATCATTGGTGTACATCAGCCGATCCCCAGTAACCTACGGGAAAGACATGTTGCTTAAAATATGTAGAAAATATAGCTTGACTCATTTTGCAGGTAGAAGTACACTACTCACCATTTTCCTGAAGTTACAGTCTTCAACATTCACAGTGAAAACGGCCTCCCTGGACGTGAAGCTGGAGGGGAAACAGTGGCCCAGACGAAAACGTGACATATCCACCTGGGATCTGCTCTCTGTCCACACCAGCGTCACAAGGTCAGGCCTACAGTCCAGATTCATATCTGTAAAGGATACAACACGAAGAACTCAAGTGCCTATTCAAACCACTTCACTTACGAAAGCGTCCTGCATGTTGCTGTAATTACCTGCATGTACCGACACGGCAGCTGCCATGCTCAAAAGCAGTGCACATTGCCAAAAGAAAGCCATCATGACTGAACACTTGCTACTGCCACTGCAGCTGGTTTTAATCCCTTTGACTGGGAGACAGGAATCAAGAAAACCTCCTTCACCTGGTGTGCGACAACAAGCTCAGGTGCAGCGGCCATCAGCCTAATTACAATAAGCCTGGAAAGCAGCTGATCCCATCTCACATTCACTTTAATAATATTTTGGCCTGATTTCAGTACCACTATTACTCACTGTTTTGATAGAATTTCTCATCACAATGTGAGTAACTATGCTGTTCATTTTTATGTTAATTCTTTAATCAAGTTTTTAGGTTCACAACTCTTTTTATTAAACTCAATGCTAAACTTGCCTGCTCTTAAAAACAATACATAAAGCAACCTAAACATGCTTGAAGTCAAATGAATTGCTCTTCCTGTCTGTCCGATTTGTTTGTTTTGTATTATATTACATTTTCAACTTAGAATATTTGTCATTACATTGTTTTCACTTACCATATCTTTTTATATGTATATTTTTAGTTATCAGCTCTCATGTGGTGTACTTGTGCCTGACATATAATGGAGGGTGACATTTATGTTAAATAAAATTGGTTTGATATAGTGCAGCTTTATCAGTCACGTTTTGTGGAAACATTTTCACTTCTTTGAAGGATGCAAACTGTACCACTCTCCTTGCAACTATGCTGCAGGCTTTAAATACAAGTTGTGAATAATGTGAGATGTCTACGCAGAGCTGCAGAATCAGTGTGAACACTTGCCCTTGCACTTAAATAATTTCCCAGAAAGTAAGAAAACCCCACACTACATTTAGCTGCAGGGAGCAATGGCCCAAATCTAATTCTTCAGTCATTTCTTTTGTTTAAAGAAATCACACTGAGTCAATTCTAATACAAGGGGCATTTTTATGAGCGGTCTTAAATCTGATATGAGGCAGTGCAGCCTTATGTCATGTTTCACAGCTACAGCTTGTGGAGAAATGAGAGATAGAAGACAAATGGCCGGTTCCCAGTTTAGAGGTTAGATCTTCTAAATCACTCCCACAAAGATTAGTCAGAGCTACAGACAAGTAGTTTGTGGTCATTTGCTGTGAAATCGGGGGGGGGGGGGGTGAAACCGGGCCCCCGAACAAAAGAGTAAATTTAAAAATTACATATACAATAGA